>JADLZN010007221.1:0-172724 GCA_018155175.1 Sinocyclocheilus anophthalmus
TGACCCGTTCATGGGTTTAGGAAATGGGATCTGAGCGTACTGGTGCTGGTGCGGGATTAGGAGGAGTGGATGTTGGGTCGGTGCTTCCCCGGGTCCAGTGAAAAGCAGGCTGGAGTAAGCGGGATGGGGCGGCTGTGGGTGCTGCTCCCTTCTTGTCTCAGTCTGAGTGAATCTGGCCATTCTGAGCTGGGAGCAGACTGGATAATAATAATGACAACACACACACACACTGAGAGAGAGCGAGCCGTCAGCTGGAAACACAGACTTACTTTCTCGGCGCTACACATTCGCACACATGCACACATTCGGAGATGTTTAGGGGGTGGGGGAGATGCCGCGCCATGTTTTGCTCCAGAGCGACACCCAGTGGCCAACGCGTGCTGTCGGGCCTACAGTCGGTGTGCATTGCCGAGAAACACCTACACATAGTTAAATACGAGTGTTTTGGACAAAAAGGATGTTCAAGTTCACACAGCTGCGCGATACAACCGGCTAAGTTAATATACTATTAGGTTTTGAAACACATCCGCATTAAACGAAAATGTATTAGTGATTTGTTTTCATGTGGATTGACAATCTGTTAGTTAAGTGAGGGCATCTATTATTTAATTTGATCACCAATGGTAGTTGTAATTTTAGTTTTTAAATGTAGAAATGTGTCATTGTAGCATCTAAATGTGACCATTAAAGTCATAAACTATGACAAATAAATTAATAGATGTATAGACAAAAAATAATGCATAACATAACATTTTACATGTAGGCTACATAGCTTTAAAAATAAGAACCAACATGAATATTTAAATAAATATAATAAAATCACATTCCCCAGGTACTTACTTTTACTGGTTTTACTGTATTTTAAGAGGAATTTGCTTTTCAAAATATAATTTGTTTTCACTGTTAGGTCTAATTAAAATTCATACTTTTTAGGTCCATTAAACACAATTTTCACAGCAATTTATCATTTAAAAAATGCATGTTTTTTAATTAAATATAATATAATTTTTCACTGTAGCATATTTGTTGTGGTAACTTGCAGTTAACTAATTGACGGGTTTAACTGTGCAATAATATAAGCTAAAATAGGACAGTGCAAAATAGTAGGCTACTAGCTAAGCAATATGGAAAAAAAACTCAATTCTAATGTCCTTGTTCTTTACTTTTCCTCAAAAAGATTTAGAACTAAAGAAAAAAAAAACAAGAGAGCAAAGGCTAACTTTTCCCCTACCACCCTGAGCTTGTTCTTGATGTACACCTTTGAAAAAAAGTCCATTCCATCAGAGAAAAAGTCTTTCCCACTGACTTTTCTCAGAGGAACTAAAAAGATCCTGGTGATTGTTATCGGGATGTGAGTGAGGAACTGAACGTACAAGACAGAGGAGAGCACCATAAGTAGACCGCTGAAGGAATCATTACATTAAATTACCACTGAAGTCTAAAAATTTGACTTGGAATTCAAACATACAATATATATTTTACATTACTTTTCAGCTTCAAGTTCAGTTGAATGATCGCCACACCAGACCTTTGACTTAAGGTGGAAAAATCTGCAATTTTAGCCATTGCATTTGAAGAGCACCTTACCTCAGTAGCAAACTGCTGCAGCCCACCAATATTGATGGGACCTTCCTCAGAGGCATAGAGGTTGCAGCCCCCCACACACAGATCAGAGGTGGGACACACCATGCCACAGGTCAAACCCAGAGGGTTATCAGACAGGATTGCCTTGGCAGCACCGTAGTAGTTCTAGAAGACACACAATAGAGTCAACTATAAACATGGACTCAAGCAGTGATTTGGAGATTTACCTGGCCGAATAAAGCCATGTGTAAATGCTTGTGTTTAACTAACTGAGAAATATAATACACAAAGGATTATGAGATTATCACTTAATCCAACATCAATAAACTGTGTTTGGTGTAGCTTCTGAGCGAGTGAGTTCAAACATTGCAATAGGTTCTACCTTGTTGGAAATGCTGGTGATGAAAGACTTGATATCCAAATTGGTGGGGCAGCTTTTCTGGCAAGGAGCATCTGCACATTTCAGGCATCTATGAAAAATCAAAATCATTTTAATTTTCAAAACTTCACATTTATAGGCAAAACCAGTGTGCTTGAAAGAAAATTTAATACATTGCTTTAAAGGAATATTCCACCCAAACATTTTAAGTTGCTGAATATTTACTCACCCTCAGGTCATCCATGATGTAGATGAGTTTGTTTCTTTATCCAAACAGATATGCGGAAATGTATCATCATTACATTACTTGCTCACCAATGGATCCTCTGCAGTGAATGGGTGCCGTCAGAATGAGAGTTCAAACTGCTGATAAAACCATCACAGTAATCCATAAGTAATCCACACGCCTCCAGTCTTGTGAAGTGAAAAGCTGACATTTTTAATATAAATCATCATGAATTGTAAATTCCTATATTATTTGTACAGGTAGCCTTTTCGTGTGTATATGAGGTACTTTGCAAGTACGCATGTCGAGCAGTTCCGTCAGTTACGTTCTGCTGCCACCATCTTCTACAGGTGTCATGGAATGTAATTCATTTATCTTTATATTTAACTGTTATATTGTGATTTACACACGTTACTTTTTTGCAACTGTATTCCATATTTGTTGTTTTAGTTCAATCGTGTGAAAGTTAGTCTGAGCGTGAGCGATGACTCCGTGTAATTCAGTGCGAAGTTTAATTCCTTGCATTTTCTATCAATATAACGTGTATATATGATGTAAAAGAGGTGAATCTTTATGTTTAGTGTATGTACACACGAGACAGATTCTAATGTATCTATTTGTTATTCTAGATAAACCACATTGTTACCACATCTTTTAGCCTAATGGCTGTGTATGCTGGACTTAATGTACATTGCCACACTCCTACAAGATATAAACAGTTCACCGATCTTCTGTCTCCTGTGACACTCTTGTTGGATTTCCAATAAGATGGGGAGCATTCTGCTAACCTTCAGAGATAGAGTCCTTTTCCAATTAAAGCATTTTCCAAAACATCGCTTCTGGAGAAACCAATCCATAATACATAATACACTTCCTCCAGTGAAAAACTTCATCCCCTGTTGTTCCTCCACTCAAAATCCACCTTTTGGCTGTCTTCGCTTATAAGCGGTGCTTTTATCTTTGCATATTCTCACCTGATTCAATGCAAGACTTTTTCACTGAAGAAGCATATTAAGCATAGAGTATAGTTGATTTAAAAACCTATTAATGATGAATTTGTATATACAAACATGCAGCTGTTATCTTCACAAGACTGATTGAATTAAATTGATCACTGAGTCAAGCAGATTATTGGATGTTTTTATCAGCTGTTTGCAACTCATTCCTTGCCGAACTTCAGCAGTGATGCAATGCTCCATTTCTCCAAATCTGTTCTGATGAATAAACAGACTCATCTACATCTTGGATGGCCGGAGGGTGAGTAATTTTCCAGCAAATGTTTATTTTTGGACTTGAATTATTGCTTTAAAGCAACCCACACATTTCTATACCAATAAATACAATATCTATAATATATGATATTATCCCATTTCTTTACCAAAGAGGTAAAGCTACAAAAATCTTAAGTTAGATATCTACTGACACTGCTGATGGTGGGCAGCGTAGTCCAATTGGGTTTGCCCTTTGTGGGTTCGAAAAAGGAAGCTGAAACAAATGACTGTGCGATGCTGTTTTATCCTAGACATGCTAAGATTGATCCTCCTTATAAATACAGCTGATTTCATATTACCAGGGAACTCATATTGGTAGACACACATGCCGCTTTAATGATACATTGGATATTTGCTCTATCCATTAAATATTCATGAGGAACAAATGCATGCATGTACCTCCATCGATAGAACAGCGTTGCATATAGGTAAGGCCCTGTGCCCGTGAAACCAGTTAAAAAAAAAAAAAAAAAAAAAAAAAATCTAGAGCAAAATAGCATGCGTTTGACACATTAGGTACAATAATCATAGGTCACTGAGGATACGGTACATCTATAAAAATGGTTTGGCTCATGATGACCTGTCACTTTGAGTGTACAATACAGTATCTGACTGACTGGGAGCAAATGCATTTAAGTAAATGTCAATGGAAATGACTACATTTATCAGGGCTGCATGCATCTACAACAAAAGGCCCACAACAAAATCCTGGTTTAAACCTGCAACCAATCAAACTGGCTTACGAGAAGAGTTGGGAATCATTAAGAATTCCTGAAACTTCCTTTTGGTTCCAGTACCTTAATGATTTGATTAACCATTATTTTAGTAGTTGTAAGGAATAAATATTTGGAAAAATAAAATTTACATTTCATCACCAAATAATGGGTTAATTTTAATAAAAATGAATGTAAAATGTGTATTTTATAAACATATTTTAGTGACTTTTCAGTTCTTCAAGAAGCAACATGAATCCATCCTGATAATTGGCCTTAGCTAAATATAAAACAACCATACAAAACTAAAAATGTGGTAACATTTAATATATTTTCATATATGATTTCCTTTTTTTTTTCATAGTGTACTTTACATTGTCTTATGAACAACCAGTCAGTAAACACACTGATTCAAGTCACACTTTTATGTATGTATTTGATTAACCAAAAAAGAAACAATTTAGAGTCATTTGTTTAGAAATCAGGTTGCACTGTATGCCTTTGATTCACTAAAAAGAACCTGCTCAAAAGAGTAATTTGTGAGTCAGACAACACTGGCTGCATTGTATGTTTTATTATTATTAAAAAGAACAGGTTCAAAAGAATCATTTGTTCAGGAATTGGACTACACTGGTTGTGCTTTGTGTTTCTGATTCTCTAAAAAGAACCACCTCATAAGAGTAATTTGTTCTGCAATCTGAATACATTTGTGCATGCTGTTCAGTAATGGTTGAATTAATTCTATATTGTAAATATGTGGCAAGCATATGTAAAAGATAGAAAGGCACATTTCTAAAGTCTCCCGACTCACAAAATCATATTTAATTGACATAACAAAAGCAACCTTCCAGTAGCATGGGACATTGAAGTCAAACATATAGAGGCAATGCTACACTGCTTGAGAAATGAAAAGTTTAAGCCTTAAATGTAATTCAGTCAAATGAATATGCATTTGAAGTTTCAAGGGCAGAATAATTGCAATGTGGTCATTAACGGGTCAGCTTATGCTGTGAGCTGCAGCTGAGATCTGATAGATGCTGCACGTTGTTGCTACTGGGATTTTTACATTATTTAAGAATGGAGTTTGTGGGGATTCTCAATGATATCAGTTATGACATTATCTGACAACATTATGCCCAAAATGTTGGGGTGCTTGTGCCTAATAATGCCCCAGTTCAGTTCGTTCGTCGATGTTAAACACCATTTACGCAAGGGGGGGGGGGGGGGGGGGGGGGGGGTACATACGTTAACTCTTTGCTTGCACCCAGTGCTGCACTGGAGCGGCGTTCCCAATTTTGATTGGAAATTGTGCTTTTTTTCGTTGTATGAACGCAGTAGAGTGCTAAGCTCTGACCCCTGCACTCTTAAATTCAGCACCTTGTTTCATTATTTATTTGTGTGTTAGCTGGTCTTAGCACCTGCCAGTAAATGAGCCACAATGGGAGGTCAGACTAAACATGACCTCTGCATTAAGCATTCTGCTCCAGTACTACGTCAGCGGTAATACTTCATGTCGCTATAGTGTCAAAGTGTTGTACACTCATTTCATTTGACAGAGGTCGTATCTGACTGATGTTGAGGAAATATATGTTCTAGTCATCCGCACATGTGGAGAGCAGCGCGGTCGGGACTCTTTTGCTGTTAATGATCCTCAACTGAGAATCCCATCAATAGTCCTAATGAACCTTATTAAGTAGTGTTGTCTGCACTTAGCACAGCTGGATGGAACATACAAAATACATAAAGTGACAAGGGACCATATTTATCCTATATAAATTTTTCCATGCTATATTATAGTCTTCAGAAACTTCCAATTTCATATTTTTTTAAGATAAAAAAAAAAACTCACTGAACAGAAGGTAATTAGACCTGTAGTATGTACTTCCCTTTCTACTTATGGCATTAGATTTACGCACTTATTTAGATGATTAACATTATCATTGAGTTTAATTTTTATACCAATTCAGTGCAGTTACTTTTGAATGCACACTGATGCAAGTCTATAAGCATTAGTTTGAGGGGAACAAGTGTTTGTTCTGAACAGTCTTTCATGTTGAAGTTTATGTTGATGACTACATATACATTTGAGTAGTATGACCATAGCTCATCACAGTACTTCATTTATCAGGGTCAAAATGCGCAAAACCTGTACTCTCCTTTTCAATTTATAGGCAATATTAGAAAATTCAATGATTTATTGATCGCTGAAGTACAAACGGCCTAGTTTTCATTTTAGAAATCTAGTCACTGACTTGGTCTGTATAGCTGCATACAAACAAAGGCTTTCTTTCAACCCCATAAGCCTCACAGAATCCTGACCTACGCTACTCGTCCCTCTTATTACAGAAACAGAGGTTACAACAGATCATGTGAAACCGTCTTCCTGTGACACTTCATTATATATTCTCTTTTACTTGTACAGTCATCCTTCACAGGGATGCCTGCAGGATTTGCCTGGGGGATGCTAAGAACCTGACCAACTGAGGAAAATATGCAAACAAAATGTATAATAATTGCAAAACATTTTATTTGGATGGATAGGGCAGGGTACATGGTTATTATTGTTAAATAAATCTAATACTACTAAAAGTAGTTTTGTTAGATGCTGAAACAAAATACATACATAATATAAATATTAGATGAAATACCTAAACTAAAATGACAACTAGAAATCTTGCCTTGGCAACTAACTGATACAAGTTTAAGCTGAAGCATTTCTAAAAAACAAGTACTTTTTATAAAAATAAATTTAATTTAAATAGAATATAAACACAAAATCACATAACAAAATTATTAAGATAAACTAAAATTAAATTTAAAACTTAATTTAAAAAAATTATAAAAACTATGATAGAATATAAATATTACTGCTAAAATAAAACTGCTTGGGTAGCTTTTCTACAAGATACACTGACAGATTAGCTTTCTCTCAAACATCTTTCTCTCTCATTGTAATTGTGAAATAAATTGCGAATCAATAGATCACTACAATTTGCATAATAACAGTAACAACAACAGCAACAATAACACCAATAAGTGCATGCTCATGGCAGAGTTGCAAGCACCACTAAGTCTATCAAATTTTACAGATGAAATACAGTGTGGTCTGAGAACACTAGTGAAAATTGTTTTGCATTTTTCTAATTAAGTACCTTTTTGCTCCATTACAAATTACATAATCAGCATAATTTGTGAAAAGTTGAACTGGAAAATTGATTAAAATGTCCCATTTTGAGCAAGTTGGTGCACCCCCTTTTTGCCAGAATGCCTCCACAATTTTGTTTAAAAACCTGATGACCATGTTCTCCAGCATGATTTCAGAATGATCCGAAGAACATCCTGGAAGAATATCTGACCATCTGTACATGATCAATGTCACAAATTTACTTGATTAGTTACTTAGAAATAGTGTAGTTTTTTTTATTATTATTTATTAATCTGAATTGAATTACTTTCTTTAATCCCTTTGTAAATTATATGGTTTAAATTAGATTTAACAACCCAGATTTTCATTGTGGTCTCTTTTGGATCCCACTAGCGTACTTGTTCTGGTGCAATAACACGCAGCATGCGCATTACTCAGTGCAACAAAACATGATACAATGTTAGCTCATTTCAAAACTAACGTGGGCATTAGCGAACGCTGTCAAATCACCTCCTGCCTCCCACCACTACCAACTTAATCCCAAACGCTCTTCTGTAGTGATGATGAATTTATCATGTGTGCGTGGGAGGTCAACTTGGAGAGATACCCGTCAAAATTCTCACTTGTGAGGACATGTAACTTGTGGGGACCGAGTCATAATGAGGACCCTAGAGAGGTGCCAGACTTCTCCGAGAGGACACGAGGAAAGTGTCCGCTCACAGACCAGCTCTGTCATCTTAATTACTTAAACCATTTTAGATACGACCAATTAAGTCAGGCTCCAAATTAAAGGGGGCTCCTATCAGCCTAGGTGCCAGGACAGCTGGGATGAGTGGATGGTTTTAATGATCAATCCACCTTTATATACTGTGGCTCCTGTGTCAAACAAAATACAGGAAAAGAAAAAAAGAGGGCTTCTGTCAGGGGTGTGGTGGAGCAGAGAATGATAAGAAGAGTTATTCCTCATTAGAGCTCATAATTTTAACAACGAAACATGTTACTTGACTTCAGTCATCTGACAACTGTGAAATCAGTTTGACAACAGACACTAAAGGCAGCTGTCGGCTTTGAGACCCTCACTTTCATGCAGAAATGTATCATATAAAGCCAAATTCACCTTTCAGACCGTTAGTACAAGTGCAGTGAAACTCTTGTGACTAGGGATCGAAATTAGGGCTGCACAATTAATCGAAATTCTAATCATGATTACAATTACGGATGCACAATTACATAATCGTTCAAAGCGGCAATTAATCATTCAAAGTCCACTTATGTTATTCTGAGTGCTTAAAATGTGTTTTTTTTTTTCTTATAACATGTTATCTTATGGGTTTTTCCCATTATTTTAATTTTAGTTTTATTATAACATTATAATACCATTCATATTTTTTTTTTTTTATAAT
This sequence comes from Sinocyclocheilus anophthalmus, assembly GCA_018155175.1. Taxonomy (NCBI): domain Eukaryota; kingdom Metazoa; phylum Chordata; class Actinopteri; order Cypriniformes; family Cyprinidae; genus Sinocyclocheilus; species Sinocyclocheilus anophthalmus. The sequence goes on from JADLZN010007221.1 coordinate 8,722, forward strand.
TTAAAGAAGAAACCAATACGATGTATAGTTGACATTTAAGGCTTAAAACTATAGAAAAGCACTAAAAGTTTTTCAATTAGAGTGTTTTCAGCTTGTTTATTTTCATATAAAAATACGGAATGCAGTTGTATCAAACAATGGTATAAACATCATTCAGTGTAAATTGTGATAATCGTTATTAATAATTGCAATTACAATTTCAAAGGAATAAGCGACAATTATGATTTTTGTCATAATCATGCAGCCCTAATAAACTTCAAAATTTGCGATCTGTTTGGTTTCTTAACAAAAAATTAGAAGTACTTTTAAGGATTAAATAAACAAAATAAATTGGCCATTCCATTCCCAAATTATGAGATAATTACAAAACTAAATTAATTTCTAAATTAAAATTAATTTATAAAGATAACTTTAATAATAGTTAAATAAAACATCTTGCTAAAGGTGCGTTTACATAGATGTTAATGACTGAAAAATCTAACTGGCCTTTACTATATGTTAAACAACAATACTAAAACAAGCATAGTAGCATACCATTCAAAAGTTTGAGTTCAACCAGATTTTTTTTGGCCTTCTTTTTTTTTTTGGCAGAAAGAGAGGGGAACAGGATCAGGAAAGGTCCACAAGTTGGGACTTTGCTCATGCATATTCGATGCCATGCAGAATTAAGACATATTATTCAAATGAACTCATTATGTGGTGCTATGTCAGTATACATTTCAATAAGTGAAGTGATGTGTGGCTAAGTATGGAGACTCATACTCAGAATTTGCACTCTGCATTTAACCCATCCAAGTGCACACCCACAGTAGTGACCACACACCCGGAGCAGTGGGCAGCCATATTGCTATCAAGTGTCTCACCTCAGTCGTGATATTGAGGGTGGACGAAAGCGCTGGTTATTCACTCCCCCCACCTGCCAGACCTGAGAACCCACAACCTACAAACCTTCTGGTTACAAGTCCTACTCTCTAACCATTAGGCCACGACTGCCATAGAGCATTATGTTTAGAAGACAGATGTCGAAAAGCATATTTATTTTTGGCCTTTTTTGCCTTTATTTAGATAAGACAGAGTTTGACAGGAGGGGAATTGAAGAGAGAGAGGGGAACATGATCAGGAAAAGTCCACAAGCTGGGACTCGAACTTGGGATACCCAAAGTGCAACGGTGCCGATTTAAAATCAGATCTCAGTTCCCAACCCTACTGATGGAACCCCTAAGATGGTATTTGGACAGGCCAGTGTAGAATGTACCACAAGCACTTAAAATTGTATGGTTAAGTGAGAACAAAACAAGCATAAAGTTCCACCTGCCTCCATTAACTGAAGATGTCAGAACCATGTCAGAATCTAGCTTTTTCAACTAGATTTTTAATAGAAATGTCAAAGTAGGTCTTATATAAACAATTCAATATGATGACTAAACTGCCTTGCCTCATAATCATCAAGAAAATACCTCTGGATGAAACAGCACAATTTTCCTTAGTCATTATCTGATTTATTCTGAAATCAAAGTGGATTCATGCTGTGAGTGCTTGGAGTGCTTATGATTTCACTGACATGAAGATAAGCCATCAAAATACAGTTATTTGAGCTATAAAGCCAGCATCTTTGATAAGAGTTTTGAGGTATGAAAGTAATATTTTAGTAACTTTGCTTCACTATGTGAACCAATCTGTGGTCTTTAATGAGGAGTCAACTTTCTGGCTGTTTAGTGACACTGGGAATCCAGACCTGGGTCTTCCTCTGCGTCCAACAAACAGGCCAAATAAGCCAGCTGCCTCCTGTGATGAGCACCAGAACAGCACGCCGTTTGGACTTTCATGTTCAGTATTATTAGAAGTTATAAAACCTAAATCTTTCATCAAATCTGCCAACCAGCACTGCAGGGGAGTCTCGTTTAGAGAAGGATTAAAATCAGACCTCTGCACGACAAAAGTGTGCATTAATGTCTCCAATATCTCTCTAGCGCTCTTTCTTCTCCCAACTCTTGGTTTTCGCTGCTGTTTTGTTTTTTATTCATGATCAGCAGATGCAATGCTGTGCTCATGCATATTCGATGCCATGCAAAATTAAGACATATTATTCAAATGAACTCATTATGTGGTGCTATTTCAGTATACATTTGAATAGATCATTATGTGTAGAAGACAGATGTCCGAAAAGCAGATCAGATGTGATAGAACAGATAGAGGGTAAATGACCTGGCTAACTTTACCTATTGTGTCATCTCAGTATCCTTTGGCTGACTGAGAAAGGCTCTATGGATCTAGAGTCAACTCGCTCTGCTTTTAGCACTTTCATTTCATCATAAACTATGGTACAAACAATTAAATGATTCTGAAATAATTCCTGTTTTTTTACCATACACATAACCAATAAATAAGTGTTGCTTCATCAGGCTTGCATATCACATCTAACCGAACTGTGGCATTATTAGGGCTGGGCAATATACCTACAAAAACTATACTACCGTTCTGGAATATATATACTGTAAATATATATATAAAATCATTATATATAATATCTATATTAATAATATATATTATTATATGATAATAAATATATACACACACTTTACAATAATTTTGATTTGAATAATGTATTAGTAAATGTTGAAATTAACATTAACTAAGATTAATAAATGTTTTCTTTGTTAGCGCATGTTAACTAATGCAGTAAACTAAGGTTAACTAATGTGACCTTATTGTAAAGTGTTAACAATATATTTTTTTTTCAAGAGGTGCATTCAAATAAAGAAGTGACAGTAAAGTCACTAAATACAATACTTAATAACTAAATTCCACAGCTTCACTACTAGTAGAGAGATGCTGCCAGGTAGAATTAATTCACACACGCAATCGTCTCACTAATGCATTCATATTAATGTAGTCTTTACTGTGCTACTTTATCTGTATTTAGAATGAGCAGAAATATGTGAGAAATATAATGACCCAAATACAAAAGAACTGATAAAAAAGGAGCAATAGCCATGTGGGCAGCGCTGTGTCATATGCCATAGCTGTGCACAAGGTGTTTATCACAACTCCAGACTTATTTGTTCATTAATGACGTCATCAGCGACTAGTCGACTTCGACTCGACTTTCATCACATAAAAGTCGACTTCAAAAAAATCAGAAGTCGTTCAATCCCTAGTCTCTAGAGGACAAATATAGGTTCAGTGCCTAAAAACATTTGCTACACAACACAGGCATAGAAATACATATGTTTAATCTGTCAAATCTAGTGAAAAAGTGACTTTCATTGGTTAAATACGTATAAAGGGTAGGTATAATAAGCAAGGCTTCGGCCTACACCTTGTTGGAAAACTATTTTATTTTTTATTTTTTGTGAAAAGTTGTCTGAAGGACCAAAATAAACAGAATTGATGATTGATGATGTTAGTGGGAAACAGGCCTAATAGCAAACAATGTTATTTATATGAAGATCATTGTACTTAAAGGGGTCATATGATGCTTTTTTAAAGATCATTATTTTGTGTATTTGGTGTAACAGAATATGTTGACATGCTTTAAATGTTAAAAAAACACATTCTTTTTCAAAAACTGTACATTATTGTAGGTTCTCTATGCCCCGCATCTCTCAAACACGTAGTTTTCAACAAAAGTCCTCCTTCTGACAAGCGCGGTCTGCTCTGATTGGCCAGCTGACCTAGTGCTTTGTGATTGGCCGAACACCGCAAGCACTTGTTGGAAATTTAACGCCCCTTACCATAATCGTGAGCTTGATCTTTCAAAATAAATGCAAAGACAGAGCCCGAAAGGGGAACAGAGCGTGACCGACACAGTGATGAAGCTGGTATGTGTTTGTGATGTGACCCCCCCCATCTCTCTCTCTCTCTCTCTCGCTCCTCTCGCGCTTCTCTCGACACTCGCTCGCGCCACACACACACGATGCACAAAACTCGCATTTGAACAGTCAATAGCAAATACTTAAACTATAACAAAACAGTAGCTGATTCAGAAAAGCACCAGACTGTCATAGCAAAGTCAGAATTACCTCCTTGCTTAGTTCACGAAAAGGTTGTCCATAAAATGCATTGCTGTTCTTTTGTAAGTAATCTTAAATATTCCTAAATGAATCTACTTTCGGAAGGCCAATAAAGTGCTTTTGCTTTCACACTGAAAAACACAGCGTCTCCCTGACATCGCTGCTTCAACACTAACTGCAGTTACAGAAACCACGCCTTCTTTCTCTGCGTGAACATTTTGGCGGCGTGATGCAAATAATATCACATAGTGACGTTAGATAGTGGGGGTGTGTTTAGAAACAAGCCGTGTAGGGGGGATGGGCAGAGTCTTAACTTTGATAAAGAGTATCTCTTTTGTTTTGAGACTTTAGTCTTTGTAACTTTACATATTTTCTTTATGCACCAAGAGCTTGTGACTCTCCAAAGAGAAAGGAAAATTTTTTTAATTGCATCATATGACCCCTTTAATAGATTTCAGTTAGGACTCTGTTCAGCTTATTTGAAAAGCACATATCTTTATTTATCACTTACATTGTTTTTAAGACTGCATACAGAAAGTTACACCAGAACACCAGCGGTCCTCATGATCAAGTATTCTGATGTTGTCTTGGGATCCCCAAAAGCATTTTCAACTAACAAATTAAACATTTACATTTTTCACTGTGCACTCAGCCTTAGCATCTCTTGCAGGGTTGAAGAGTCAAGGCAAAGCCCAAAGGGAGGCTTCCTTCCAACAAATTAATCCCTGAGAAACGCAGAGCCGAGTGCTGCCTGTACACCCCTCTATTCCCTCAATAATGAAGAATGCACACGTGTTCCTTCGGCTGCCCACCCAAACTCTTCTTTGCGTTGACTGTGACTGTTGCCATGGAGACAGTGCTTACCTCAGTGCTTCCCGAAGTGCCCCACGCTCGCTCAAAGTCGTGTGCTTGATGTCATCGAAGTTGTTCTCCAAATTCACACAAGACTGTGGGAGTAAAGCACACAGAAACATTGGTGGGACAAAGAGGCGCATTTACTGAAATTTTTAGGGGGTATGTCAGTGCATCAGTTATACAATGAATTTCAGGAGGACAACGTTATAAAGGAATATTTTTCAAGCTAATTTCTTGGCTAGAATTTTATGAACGATCTAATATGTGTCAAAATTATTTATGATTGCTTTACTCATTGTTTAGGTTGCTATGAATTTAAATATGTAATAATTCATATATTTATAATGAATTTTCATTGTTACAAAATATGTATGACTTGCTTTATTCTGTGGAACACAAAATAAGATATCTTGAAGAATGTTGACCACTGGGGACCATTAAAAATATAAAAATAAAATAATTGAGACGTAGAAGTAAAATATCTTCTACTGTATGTTCCACAGAATAAATAAAGTCATACAGATTTGGAAATTGGAATGACATGAGTTGAATTGACATGAATTGAAATGAATTTTCATTTTTGGTTTCAAGTTAAAGTTTTCGTTCTTTTTTAAAAGTTTAAGAAACACCAAATATTGTATGTTTAAAATAATAATAATAATAATGTTTTGTGAGAGTGCACAAGCTTCTTTCTATGTTCTACTTATATCACTCAACTTTGTTTGAGTTCTTTTGGGTGGCTTTCAAAACACAAACTGTACATTTTAATTTTAAATTAATATAATCAGTATATTTGTTGTGTTCTGTAAATAAGACAACTGCTGCAAAAAACAGCAATCCTTATCCTATAAAGGAAACCAAACATCCTTTAAACAGTTCTAAATTGTGAGGAACATAAGGAATATTCCATAGGCTGTAGATTTAAATATGACCACGCTGAAGGATTATGTCGTTGAGCAGACTGTTCAGAGATGATCCTGCTTTTAAAGATTTACGAGTTTCTGCTTTAAAACGGAAGGATTAATTGGTGCCATTTAACACTGTAACATGACATGGCTGACATTATCAGAGAGGCATTAAAGAGGATTCCCCCAACCCCTCCCTTTTTAGGAGGCAAAGTTCAAGCTGCTTAATCTGTTTTCTTTATTCCATAAGCTAATACAGTTTCACAGAAGTCATTGTGACAACTGACTTAAGCTATTTAATGAAATTCAAAGGGATGAGCATCCAGGAAATTCCCCCGCACATATATACGGCTGAGGCGCCAAGAAAATAAAATCACAACATGATTGAGATTGAGGCTAACTCGATTTCACACACTGAGTTAATTTATGGCATGAGAGAGAGTTACTACATTTTATTATAACACAGATGGGTGGTGAATAAGAAACCAATCCAGCCATCTGATATTCTGCTACAGTTCTTTTATGAACCTCCACTGGATTCTGATCTTCAGCTGGCAACCTTGTGTTGCAGAAACCTCTGCCAAGATACAGATTGAGAAGAGACAAATCCAGAATAGAGTCTGTTTTACAATGCACATCTTAATTTTTTTTTAAAAGTTGCCTCAGTATGATGACTTGTATTCTACAAGAAGAATTTGCAGGTATTATTAATACCACTCATAAGATTTCAAAGAATATCATGACAACATCACCACGTTCAAACATCTGACTATAATTTTGATTTGATAGCAGAATATGTGAGTGGTGTGGAGAAGCAGAGTTGCATGATTTTGCCTGGAGAAGGGTTTTGGTTTTTTTTGTGTTTTTTTTAATTGGAGCATGTTTTTGCTCTCTCCACAATCAATGGATCACTGCTCTATCACAAGCAGAGCACATGTTAACAGCCCATAATACAACTGCATGTCAGAAATACAGATGGGTGGATCAATCTTGAAGTACTTTTGATACTGATGCTGTATCGAGATGAATGATCCTCACATAAAGCTACCAATCTTAAGAGTTTAAGTAGTGATTTAATCATTAAAGTGCATGTGCATCACAAGTTTTGAAACTGCATTAGCAAATAGTTAGCAGGATAGGAGCAATTTCTCTTTCTGCATATCTGAACACAAATATTAATGCTGAAAGATGCATACAGTACAAATAAGTGAGAAATATAAAAAAATGATATATACATTATATACATTACTGTTCAAAGGTTTGAGGTCAGATTTTTTTTTAAAGAAATTAATAATGATAGTAAAGACTGTGAAATGTTACAAAAGATTTATATTTTAAATAAAATGTTTCAAAAAATCTAAGAAATATTAAAGAGTATTAGAATAACAGACAGGAATGATTTCTGAATTATATGTGAAACTGAAGAGCTGGAATAAAAAAAAAAAAAAAAAAAAAAAAAAAAAAAAAAAAAAAAAAAAAAAAAAAAAAAAAAAAAAAAAAATGGATGCTGAAAAAATTCAGCTTTGCCAGCAGAGGAATAAATTCATTTTTACAGTTTAAACTGTAATAATATTTCACAACATATTGTTTGACTGTATTTTTTTATCAAATAAAAGCCGCATTGGGGACCCCAAGCTTTTAATTGGTGTAAAAAAATACTTTTTGCCATGGTAATATAAAACATGAACGAGAAGTCTGATTCTTTGGTTAAGGCCAATTCAATTTGCAAAAGGTGGCTTTCCATAAAGGTCAATGGCCTATAAGTATAATCATCTTTAGACTGAAAACACATTTACATTTAATAGAGGTATGAGTACTGTAACAGTAACAATATTGATTGATATTACCTTGATGGACTTGGAAACGAATTAAAAAATAAATAAATAAATACAATTTGGTATATCGGAGCCATTTCAGAATGCTTAGTTGCTTTAATCCACTCACATATTCTTTCTGATACCACACATTTTTATATAGATAATTTTATATATGTAATTTAATATCATATAAAGCACCAAGTGTTTTTTTGTGATGTAATTTCATATGCAAAAATACTTGACCTTGGTCAACCCTGCGTCATAGTAGACTAATCTCACAGCTTCTGTGTGGTATTAAAACTCATCTGTGTGGTAAAATGAAACATAATTACATTTCCAATTACACTGCGGCATTGTTGGGACTGGGATAACCATTGACATTTTCTCTTGAAATTATCTGTAGCATTTTCCCCTGCAAAGGATTAGTATAATCCAACATCTTGGGGGCTTTATTATTATTAATTAGACAAAATGCTTAGTGCTGGGAATTGGTAGTATAATTTAACAGCTAATTAATATGCAAGCTCTGGAAACAAGATTTGGTATTTCATCAACACAGTCGCCACATGGTGAAAAAGCATTTAAAATGAACATTTGAATATGCTTATGAGCCTTGACTCATAGGGCTCACAGGATATGATAATAATTGAGAGGAAATGTGGAATATTTAATCCATTTGGGGAGTTGGGGGGGTGGGGGGTTGCTTATGATGCATTTTCATAATGTCTCCTTTAGATTTTTGCTGCAGTTTTCTGATGAGTGCTAAAGAATTACTCACTGACAAATTGTAAGCAAAAGGGCAGAAGGAGTCAAAATTTGAATCTCTACAATAATTGGACAAACTAGGCGGCTGGAACTAATTATAGAATTATAATCTTCAGCCCTATTATTGCTCATCAGAGTAATATGATCACAGCCATTGCCGACATAATCATTGAATCACCACCATAAACTACATCACAGAGTACCCATTATCATTGGTAAACTGGGATGAAGTTTGCTCTCAGAAGAGGATATGATGGATACAGCTTCCAGGAGATTCAGAGAACCAGCTCTAACATCTTGACAGTTGTTATTCTTCTTCAACCTCTAATTTTCATCATGCTGAGAAGTACATTGTGACCATAGCACATTGTGATAATCGGCAGCATGTAAACTTTCCATAAACAAGGAAAAACATGTATGTTCGATTTGCCGTGACAAGGGCTTTTCTTTCCATTGGCTGTTTCTTTAATATTAAATGTAAATCTCAAAGGTAGCTGTATATTAAAGAGTTTTGGAAAAGTTAGTTATTTCAGGCAGCCTGTGAGAAGAGTTTGTCTTTGTTTTTGTTTTTTACAATACTTGTGTATTGTATGTTTTTAATATGTTTTTAATTTTTAACTTACATCACAGTTCCTCTCTGGGTTTCTCTTCCAGTGCTTCTTCTCATTCTTCTTCGAGGCAGTGGAATGTAGATTTGCATGGATCTTCACCCTTGGGTTCAAGGCGAGAATACTCTGAAGAACAATTCATAATCAAGATCGTTAAAAAGTTTAAAGGTCAATCAATGCAAAGATCATTCGTTGAGTGGTTGTGTGTGGTGGATGTGTGTGGTGTGTGTGTGTGTGTGTGTGTGTGTGTGTGCGTTGTGTAGTGCGCGTTGTGTGTGTGTGTATGTGTGCTAACGATGCTGAACAAATAGAGTAAACCAAACATTTTCAAGATATATAACCGCTGTAATGGATCTACAAAATCTACACAAACTATAATTACTATGATACGTTGTTAAATGCTGTTAAAACTGAGTACGTTTACATGGACAACAACAATCCGATATTAACACGATTAAGATAATACTCTGATTAAGAATCTACAATGTAAACAGAGATTTTTGATTACCTTAACCCTAAGTCATACTCGAAGTAAACACAAATCGAATTAAGACGTGGAGTATTCCTATTTTAGTTGCATTATTGAAGTGCCGTATAGACATGTAAACACCTTAATCACACTATTACCATCGTGTAGGGCTTTTCGCTGCATTTTGCGACAGGATATACACGGCAGTGGTCAACCGTTTGACGTCAAACAAAAGAGCATGGTTTCAAGCAAGAAAGCACATTTGTATCTATCGTCATCTGTTTGCACATATAGCATGACATATATTTAACTGCACTTGAAGCTTTTGTAAAATTCTAAATGAAACACCCCAAACTGTATAGTACTGAAGATGAACTGTATGTTGATACGTGAAATTCTGGAGGGAACGTCGGATGGCGTCGCTTGGGAACATACCAACGTGTGCCATTAATCGATCTATGTACTATAACATGTAAAACGGGAACATGAAAGGAATATTCTAAAAGCAACTAATGTAAACTCCTTAATCATAATATTGTCTTATTCATAATAAGGTAAATAATTATATTACTAATGTCCATGTAAACATGCTCACTGATGCATGTTACATAATCAGATTATTATCTTCAAGTAATAGTAATGAGTAAAGTATCCCAGTAGGAATATTTGCTAAATTTACATCATAATAGCTAAGATACTTTTCATAAGTGAGAATTTTATTTTTCTATGTTGTTCTATTTTTTGTACACATAGGGGAAGATGGGGGAAGATGGCACTCTTAAGGACTATGTGCATTTATTTTTAAACTGAAAGATATTTAGATATAAGTTTAGCATGTGAAGGATGTTGGCACATCAGCCAATGTGTTATTAAGGGAAATGAATAGAAACATTTGCTCACTTAGTTATATTATTACACCAGAAGCTAGTCTCAAGAAACTGGTTCCCTTTCAGTCGGTCACTCTCGACATCACGTCGGTGATGACCGATGAATTGGGATCTCGCCAGAGAGACCAATCCACTTCGAGTCTAACTAAACGGGCCAATGGACATTGGCATGCGGATTTCGCATCTGGCTGCCACACCCCGCAGCGCGGGTATAAGAGGCAGCAGGTGCAATGCATTAATTCATCCTTTCGCTTCAGAGCTAAGCGGTAGTGCAGACAGCCACACCAGGAGTGTGCAGTGGCCAGCTCCCCTGCGTGCTTCAGCACAAAAAGAGCAAATCTCTAAAAGAGCAACACGGGTGATCACATCTTTTTGAAGATGGCTTATCACCCATGTGCTTCTGGGTGCGGTCGCAATCTGGCGTCTCGGGACGGTCACGATCGCTGTCTCACGTGTCTGGGCGTTGAGCCTGCTGAGCAAGCATTCGTGGATGGTGCATGTTCTATTTGTGGGGACATGCCCATCTCGGAGTTGCATGAAAGACTTCGCTACGTCAAATGTGGCGGTGTCCCTCTGCCTCTGCCGCGATCCAGTGTTCGTCCCGGCAATTGGGGCGGCACTGTATCTGGTGGAGTCAGAGGTGATTTGAGGATCACGGTGACGGCTTCCCCAGAGGGAGTTCGTCACCCCTCAAGCACTCCGCAGCCGGTGGAGCGGCCACAGGGACGCGCTGGCCCCTCTACAGGGTGAAGGGAGCCAGCTGTTTCTCGAGTTGCCCCCTCGAGACCAGATGTCGATCGCTGCATCGGAGGGTGAGCTCTCTCTCTCCGGGGATGACGACTCGGCTGTGTTGTCCCCTTCAGGTGTGACAGCATTGTCGTCATTGTCGACAAGGGTAGTCACCACCGGGCAGTCCTACATGAACTGCGTGCTTCAACGGACCTCGCGCTTCGAGCGACTAAGGTGACCGCACAGTCCCTGGGTCGTGCGATGTTCACGCTAGTGGTCCAGGAGCGCCATCTCTGGCTGTGTCTGGTCGACATGAAGGAGCATGATAAGGTGCAGTTCCTGAATGCTCCCGTGTCTCAGACCGGCCTTTTCGGCAACGCTGTCGAGAGCTTCGCCCAGCAGTTCTCGGCGGCACAGAAGCAGACAGAGGCGAGCAAACATATCCTGCGCCGGAGGAAACCTGCTGCTTCCATCCCGGCTGCAGCCCCTCAGACTGCTCCTCACCCTGGGCACCCCCCTGTGGCTGCCCCCACTCCCATGCAGCAGCAGCAGCCTTCCACCAGGCAGCAAACCTGGCGGTAAGTGCAAATGCAAAACAAGAGGCCCTGAGACGGGTGACCCGGAGATGGAGGAGACTGCTCATCGGGAGATGGTGACCGCACCACTCCCTCCCCCGGAGGAGGGACAGGTGGATAATCTTTTTATCTTTTGTTTTTGTTCTGCCGCTGACCCAGCAGCCAGCGGTACCCAAACCTTCAATAAAAGAGTGGTTTCCTCAGTCTCTGGGTCTCAAGAGAGGAGAGTTGGAACTGTGAATAGAGGGTCAATACGACCTCCTCTCTCGCCGCGGCAGCAGTGGTATGACCAAGAGACCCTCTGCCCATTCGCCGAACCAGGTAGGGTCTGTAGCATTCAAGTCCCCGTTCATGTCGTCACACGCCGGGCTGTCACAAGCCTCAAGCCGGGACCCTGTGTTTTCTCACACGGGACTCCGCCTTGCGGTCAGAGGCCAGCCTCACAGGGCCTAGGGTCAGAGTCCTGTATTCCAAGGCAAGGCAAGGCAAGTTTATTTACATAGCACATTTCATATTCAATGGTAGTTCAAAGTGCTTTACATGAAGGAAGTAAAATAATCATTAAAAAAAATCACAAAAACAAAACAAGGAATTTAAAAACTTTGAAAATGATTTAAAATTGATTTAAAATATGAATATAAGAGTTAAAAATAGGGGGGGGGGGGGGGGGGGGGGAAAATGCTTATACATAAAATACAGTGCAATCATTTTGGGTGTTCCACCATGCTGCCCACGTGAGTACGTGGTGGCTCGTTGGTTCCTCTGGCACAGTATATCGGAGCTGGTGAGCACTGAGAGGCCCCGGTTTAGTGTCGGCTTGCTAAAGCTGCTCCAGAGTGTCCGTACTGTAGACCATGTTGAGCTCCTCCATCCGCTCGGCAGCCAGACGTGGTGGAGCGTCCGGCACCAGGCCCTCACTCGATGTATCCGTGAGAACCGGTAGAGGGCTGGTTTCCATATGTAGAGGCCTAAGTGGTTCTCATATGTGTAAAGTCCATGGTATAGCTTTGAGCCCGTGTTTCCCCGGCAGACTTTTGCTATTTTCCAAGAGGGTTACAATCACCTCTAAACTTCCATATCCTAGACGGTTGTTCATATGTGTAAATGCTTCCGAAACCTCCTTCGAGAAGGATGGGGCTTCCGCAACGTTCCTGTCCAAGTGGTATGGGTACGTTTGCCAGTTATCCAGTCTTACTCATTGGGTGGTGCCATAGCAGCAGTAACTGGTCCTCTTGTGGTAAGCCCTGGCCTACGCCAAAAAGAAAGGGTGCAGGTGGTTTCCACAGGACACTGGAAGGGGCAGTATCTGTGGCACTTTGGTAGGGATCCCAGTTCGTCGACTGAAAGGCAATGTCTCGGTTACGTATGTAAACCTCATTCCCTGAGTGAGGGAACGGAGACGTTACATACGTAACCTAGTGACGTTCTCTTTCATGTCTCCTTGAGCTTGAATGGACACATACACACAAAATTATCGCTGTCTGTGTCATTTATTTTAATCAAACAACAAAACACAGCTTTAATATATATTTAATCACCATTAATATTTAATTTATTCAGTGAACACTACTCCACTAATCTAAAAATACCGATGTGTCCACAAATCCCTCATTAACAAATAGACACACACACTCAAAATGGTATTCAACACAATACAATGCTACAAGTAACTACATCATTTAACTTCATAACTGTTTAAATCTCACAAATGTTGATTTCCAAATTAAATGACAAAAATTAAAATAATGTATCCATTCATAAAAAGTTTTGAGATGAGATTTTGTGCCGTTGATTATAAGTAACGTTGCACCTACATGTCTACTAACTCTCATTAGTGTATTAGTAGAGTATTAGTAGACTAGTAGGGTTAGGGTTACAATAAGTTGACAGGTACTTGCAAAAGTTACTTAGAGTCAGTAGAATGTCTGTTGGGAGACCATGACAATAAAGAGTTAGCAGATATTATGCAAACAGTCTACTAATACTCTGATGTGAGTTAGCAGACATGTAAGTGCAACATTACTTATAATCAACAGCATGTGTTAAAGGGACCATCAAAATAAAGTGTTACGAAAAATTAAGGTGGGGGCATTGTTATCTTGCCCCAGGGGGCATCTTACCCTGTGTTACCCTAAATTATGTAGCATTTTTTTATATATTGTACTGACAAATAGATTGCATGGAATGATATATAGGGCATACCATGAAAAAAAAAATAACTATGTAATTTAACTATATTTATATCTAGGACATATATATATATGTATATATATATATATATATATATATATATAATATATATATATATTATATACTATATATAATATATATAATAATATATATATATTATATATATACACACAGTATTGGGACATTACACATTGAACCTTGTGAATTATGCATAAAAATTTTCTTTTTTTTTCTAGTACTCCCTATATATCATTGCATGCAATATATTTTTGGTGATAAACGTGCCAAAAGTAGCACTTCTGGAATAAAAAATTAAAATAAAATGCCTGCAAGCCAAACATGCCTTTCTACTCTCAGTCAACTGACAGTAATACAAAAGTATTTTTATTTCCATTATTTCCATAAAACTATTTTTGCTTTTTTTTTTAAATATCTCAATACTGCAACACATTACATTTAAAAGGAACAATGAAGTACCCAACACTGAATAATATGAATAGTTCTACAGCAAAAATTAAGAAAAAGCGAAGATAATCATGCATTTGTGTCCACAAACATGAAAGCATTTAAAAACATTGATATGAACTACAAAGCACACTCAAGTCAAGGTCCTTAAAGAGGCCGTCTGTGACAACACTGATTAGAACACCAGTGCAGTGGGGCCAATAAAGAGGGGACTGACTGAAACAGTAAAGTGTGAAATGAGAGCCATGATGGGAAACATCATTTGATTCAGGAGCAACCTTCATTTCAAATATGTACGGCACCTTGATGCCTGCCAGTCAAATCACCCCACCAGTCGAGGAGCTGAAGGCAGGCACCATTGTGGGATCTTTTAATGGCAAACACAATTAACAGGTAGTTTACTGAGGGAGAAGAGAACAAGTGAGGGAAAAGCAACCATTACCATCACACTAATACCAATTTCATGCTCTTCGTAGTGTAATGAAAAAACCATGTCCACAGTCATTTCACTGTGCTGAAATACTATCTGACAAAGGCCAGAACAGCAAGCTAGGAGCAAATTGAAATAAGCCACTTTGGCATTCTAGCCCATAAGCCAGGTGTCAGAAAAACCTTCACCCAAAAAAAGGACATTGACAGAAATTCCTGACATTTGAATGCTGTGGTGACTCTTGTGCATTATCTGTGTGAATATTTGTCCAATGAATATGGTTTACAATCAGTCATGCACTGTTTCCTAAACAAATTTCAGTCTTGTGTTTTGCCATTTTATGCTACAAAACTTTCAGAAGAAACATGTTTGACAACTAATATAGTGAGACGGACGAAACAGTCCTTTCCATTTACTCGTAGAAGCATGGAGGGATAAATTATTGATAACACTATTAATATGTAGCATGTGTAAATCATTCTTAGTTTTGTTGGGGGTATAGAGAACTGAGCTGGAAAGGTAGGTCTTACATGAAACTTTTTAATATTTTTATCTTTTATAATAAATTGTATTCTAGGGATGAGCGAATGCACGCAAGTACTCAAAAGTGACAGCACTGATCGCTCATTAAAGAATTCTTACCATAATTGTTTCATAAAGAGTAACAACTGCAGCAGCAAATCAGGCAGTCGGCCACTACATATAAACATTTTTAAAAAACCTGCAACAGGATGCCAATGCTGGATGCTGATTGGCTAAAATCACTGCTTATTACATGGCTAAATATGGACATGAAATACTGACAAGCTGACTTTTGTAACTTTACCAGATGGTGATAAACGCAAAAAAGTCCAAAGTCTATTGTCAATAATGCAGCAATTTAAAGCTCACGCAGAAGTCATTTTTAAACCAAGCAGCTTTCTATTCCCATGATTCTTTTATTAAATTTTTGCAGACATATAAAACGCGGCAAATTGGCAAAAAAACTACAAGAGAACTTTTTCACCCTGACGCCAAACAAAACAAACACTGTAACAATATTACAGTAATATTAATTCTGAAGTCTTCGGTTTTCAATAAAATCAATAACTAAAAAAAAATATCCAGTTGCATTTGAATGAATCAAGAGAAAGTGATTTTGTGCATACTATCCAACATCAGAGCTGCAGAGTCACGAAAGCAGTGTTTCAGTTTTACCAGACTGCGTTTTTTTATTTGCATGACGGCAAATATTTAGGGAATATTTGACAATTAAATAATGCAAATCAGTTTCACTTTCAAAAGAAAAACACAAAAGTTCCATTCGACATATAGCCCATAGCATTTAGTTTGGCTATTTTAGCACTAAAGAGTGTTGTTTAAAGGAAATCTTCTTTGTTATCATTCATTTCATCTCTCACAGAAATGACAAAAACATTAGGTTTGCACAGTATTGTTCCCTTGCTTGGACTGCTGATAACTGAGTCAGTCAAGCTACTGTTTATTTGCCATAATAGGCTCAGTCTGCGAAGCAGAAGTAATAATGGGCGAGTTAAGCCATGTTTGACCAGTCACAGATGAACAGATTTGGAAATCTATGGACGGCAACCTCAAAGTGATGCATAGTCCACACAGAGCCAAAAAGGAAAAACAAGCTTGCATTAATAATAAAAAAGAACACTTGATCAAGGCCAGTACTGAAACATGCTCTGTAAGTAGTGACTTGATGATTTTAGAGTGAAGGCTGTTTCTTGTAAACAATGAAAAACAGTGTGCACCTTTGCCAATTTGATCAATATTGTGCAAGGGGAAGCACATCCATAAGAAGAAAAGATCTATATAAGAAGAGATCAATATCTCCTCTAAAGTCCCTCTGAGATGGTTAAACAAGCTCTAGATGAAAATCATAGTCTATTTCATGTCAAATAGGCTTTTAGTGGAACAAAGATGGAAATTAAAGTGTGGGCCCATTTTTATGACCAAACAGTGGTTCACTCTGCATAGTTATTGCTTTTTGTGTATTCACTTCTAAAGGTCGTAAGGTAATTGGTGAGGTATTATGGGATTCTTTTACTAGATATATACAATAAGCCTTCATGAGATGAGAACTGTTCACAAGAGGGTATGTCGCTTTGTCGCTTGAAATAAAAACAGTTTTAAAATGTCAGCAAGGTTCAAGTTTCTTCCGTGAGGTAGGTTTCTCCTCGCAAAATACCACAGCATTAGGATGAAAAAAAAAAGCTGTGGAACTCAACAGAATGAAATCAAAGCAGAATCGCACACTGACGAGCAAATGTATACATTTCATTAAAGCATGCCAGGCTTTGGCTAGAAAGAGAAGGCATTTTAAGCAGCATGTGATGTGCTGTGTTTCATTTCCACCGGGAGAGCTCTGGAGACTGGCTTTATCACTCTCTGCTGGTCATAGTGATCCACTGAGACAACAAATCAATACTGGCTTTTTTCCTGCCAAAGTAAGCAAAATCTGCTCCCGATCCATAACAGTGAATATGATTAAATGATAGCAGATGATGTTGTCTGATGTCCATCATAAGGATTCTGGCAAGCATAGATGTATCTATATATATATATATATATGATATATATACTGTATATATACAGCCCCATTGAAATCCACTTGAAGTAAGGCCATTTTTGAAATTGCCTTGTTTTATTGTTGTGATTATTTTTTTTATTTTATTCCTTTCCTTTTATGTACAGCACTTTGAATTCCATTTGGGTGTTTAACAAAACATGAAATGTGCTATATAAATAAACTTCCCTTCCCTTGCCTAAAATACCTAACTTTATCTGTATTTTTTCCTGTGAAGCAAAGCTGAATTTTCAGCAGTCATTTCTCCAGTCTTCAGTGTTACATTATCCCTCAGAAATCATTCTAATATGCCTGATTTAGTGCTTGTTTTTTTTTTTGGATGATCCAAAGCGACATCTTGATCTTTCGATGGAAGACCTCTGATCGATTGTATAAAGATTCACATGATCATGACCATTGTTGGGCAGTAACGCGTTACTGTAATTTGATTATTTTTTTAGTAACGGAGTAATTTAACGCATTATTTTATTTAGAGTATAGTTACAAGCCGAAGTCGCTATACGTTACTGACGCATTACATTGCTGACAGAATGCAGTGTTTTATAATCTAGAGCTTTGCAAAAAGGATGTTCACACCTCATGTTGGTCAGTGCCATGGATCTTTACCGCGGGACAAGATGGGCGAGTGCGGTGCGGGTGCGAGTGGGTAGACCACGTGTGTTTGTGTGTGTTGTTGGGTGTGTGTGGGTGATGTGGATGCGCGAAGAGATAAAATGATTCACGGGACTCCCACAAAATGGAAATATCGAAAGATTTATTATGCATATATTTATTGTGTTATAACAGAGATTTGTGAGATTGCGATGAACTGAGATGTCTTTTAGAGATTATAAATGCAGCGCTCTTTGCTGGCATTCTGCCATGCCAAACCATGCACGCAGCAGCCGCTTGCTTTAGTTAAAAAGAACAGTGTTCTGTGAATGTTGATGCTTTAATAAAAAATATTTATCGGAGCGGTATTCTGGATTTCATAAATTGAATTGGAAAAAAGTAACGTAACGAGTAATGTAACTAGTTACTAATTACTTTTTAAATTAAGTAATCAGAACAGTAACGTGATTACTTTTAAAAGGAGTAATCAGTAATTTGATTACATTTTCAGAGTAACTTGGCCAAAACTGTAATTGACACAAGTAGAATTCTTGTTTATTTAATAATAACTGTTTGTTTTACTTTTTTTCAAAGTCCTAAAACCTTAGGCTTAAGTAAAGTTTGAAATTAGATTTTGAACCCCGATGTGAGATTCAATGTGAACTTTTAAATGGGTAATTTATAAAAGACAGCACCAACCCCGAACATAGAGTCCACACTAAAAGCAAGATTTTGTCTCTGTCTAAATGAGTTCAGGTGTGTTCTCTGCTATAATTAATAGTAATGAAACATCATCCAGATGCAGAAAAAGGGCAAATTCATAACTAAAAGCATTTATGCAATGATCTCAATGTAGGCAACTTGACCCCTTTTCAAAGCACACTTAATCTTTCATAACAAAGCCCCCTCCCTCCCTAAGGCGGAATAGTTAAACACAATCTACAGAGATCCTTGCCTAGTCTTTTTGCCTCAAATCAATACAGAAATTGATCCTCCATAGTTGAAATAAAGCCACAACGCTCCAGCAGCCCAGCAATGTTCAGCACAAGCCCAGAATATCATTTAGTCCTGTAACATAATTATAGAGAGCAATACAGATCATTTGGCATCAACATCCTCTTGCTCAGCTAAAGGTCTTCTGAAGCTTCTCTTCAGGTTTCAATGAGTAAAATGGAGCTGATTCACATTGAAAAGCACATTCGATAACTGGCTAGGCATCTGTGAGAGGCCTACTATGCTCTTGACCAACCATGTTCACAAATTCTTCACATTATTTTATGTAAAAAGGCATTAAACATTCCTGAAAAGGTTCATTAAAGCTATACTGAAGATTTTGATTGTGTCCATACAATGAAAGGCAGTGGGGTCCAAGACAACACTAGACCCCAATTGACTATTGTATGGGCAAAACAATGACGAAACATTTCTCAAAATATCTTCTTTAATGTTCCACAAACATTAAACAAATTAAAAAGAAAGTCATTACGGGTTTGGAACAACATTAGGGTGAGTACATTTTTGGGCAAATTGTCCCTTTAAGGTCTTAAATCACTCGATCCAATTGTAAGTAGCAAGAAAGTATAAAAAGCACTGGCTAAGTCCTAGTTGGTCAGACTTAGTTCTGAAGACACAACATATTGGATGTGTTTCAGCAACTAAACACTGTATTCTGTACTACATTCAGCACTTCCTCAAAAACTAGTACCAGGCTATGAAAATGTATGTATTAATGTTTATTATTTCAAACTACGGAAAAGGTAACAGAATGTGGTCCAAGTTTCAAAATCCTTCTCCAAGAGAGGCCTGTCATGCCGTTCAAAGGGTCTAAACAGGGTGTTTGTGAACAGATTTCTTAATACCCCTCACTTGTGTCTGGGATAATCATTGACTTAGGGTCATGAACTGATTGAGTGGATGACAGAATGATAACCCAAGCTGAAGGGTTGCTGGCTCATCAATGTCCATTCAAACACATTTTGTTACACAACAGGAATTTTTAAAGGTGCAATTTTTAATGATTAGTTTTGTATTGTTGAAAACTGGTATCTCTAGATCTAAAAAAAAAAATGTAAAAAAGAGAAGGAGGGGAGAGAGAGATCCTGCAGATTTTCGGGTAGTATATAAGATATAAATATATGTATATATCTATATATATATATTATATATATATATAGTATATTATATATATCACAGTGCCATTATGCGTCTATCTATCTATCTATCTCTCTATCCTTATCTATCATGTACTAATGTCTTCAGTCTATATATTTGATATTATTTCATCTTAATTGTTAATTTTATGGGAAATGTTAATTTAATGAATAATCATAATAATCAAGCCATTTAAATATACAGTCCTCAGACCAGTATTCACATAATTCTTTGAAACTGTACATGGTACACACTCATATATGTCATATTATGATATTTCCACTTTCTAGATCAAATCTGAATATAGAATATCTATATATCTATGTATATTAGTGAAAAGTTTGGAATATTTACAATATTTAATGTTTTTGTTTTTGAAAGAATTCTCTTATGCTCACCAAGACATTATTTATTTGACCCAAAATACAGTAAAAAAAAATATTAACATTGTGAAAACTTTCCATTTCAAATTTTCCATTTTAATATATTTTAAAATCTAATTTATTGCTTTGATGGCAAATTAAGTTTGAGCAGTCATTACTCCAGTGTCACATGATCCTTTAGAGATCATTCTAATCTGAAAATATATCTTATTTAATTTACATCATAAAATGAGGAACAATTGTTTTGTTTTACTAGATTCTGGTATCTTCAGATCTGGATCTTACTCAAGTATTTGATATGTGTATACTCATCAGCCTTAGTATACACACTAAATGCAGTTGTTCAAAAAGAAAAAAGTACATTACATTTTACTAACTAATACATTTTACACAAGAATACACTTTTGCTCACTGACAGAGAGTGGTGTATCTACCTTGTGCAATCACACTACATGTGTACTATGTAACCATTTATATAAGTACTTACATCAGTAGCATATATCATGAGGCCAATGCCTTGGTAAGCACCAAATGTAATCGTGGACCATTACTGGATTACTGGAAAAACTCCCAAATTTCCTCCTGGACTCGAAAAGTTCTTCTTTTTTTATGGCGCGTATAAAAGCTCCAGCAGGTACAGCATCTGACTTTGACGTCCATGATATGGATGTCTGTCCGCTAATGGGGCTTTCATAACGTTCATATTGCAATTTTGTCTTTCAAGTCGACAATTGTCTATCACGGTACTTGACTTGCTATCAGGAAGTGGTCATTGTTGGGGTTCGGGGCCCTTCCATAAAAAGCCGTAGCCCTTTGTGTAAACGGCACCATTAATCTGGTTTTTAACGAACACTGATGGCCATCCCGGATGATTTTTTAATGAATCCGTGAGCACACACAAAGGCACACATTTAGCGCTCTCGAAAAAGCAGGATATTAAAATGAGACGTCTGACAGCACTGCCAAAAAGAATGGCCAATTTAATTGCCCCACGGACAGCCATTTTTATGACATTTAGTGAGGTATTTTCAGTGGCAGACAGGAGTCATTTAGAGCACGTTTTAAGTGCACTCTGCACGCCAAGGTCACGTTGCCATAGTCATAACACTCATGAATAGAAATGCTTATGAGAGTCGTCAGTAACAGTTCTATTTTCTCTATGAAAGTCAATGCCCATATCTGCTCAACTTAAAAGAGAAAGCTTTATCTCACCTGAGCAGAGACGTCATCCGGTTTGTGCTGTGCATACCAAGACCTCATAAAGAAGACCGTTTTCTCTTAGGCTCACCGCTAACAGATAAGTTTCATGTAAATCAGATGTGCTAATGCTAGATCAAACAAGGCAAATGCTACGGACAGCAGGAACTAATACTGGAAATATAGAGACACTGAAGTTGAGAACGGGCCTGAATTGAAACACTGCACCATTTCAAAAGGAACAAAATTAAAACATTTAATTATGCCTTCTTATGTTTTGATTAGCTAATTGATTTTAATTAAGGAACATGGAGTCTTAAAAAAACATTTAATGCCTGTTTTACTAGACCAATTTAACCACTAAATTAGCAACCTACTTGCTTAAGTGCACTTGATAGAAACAAAACATGATTTACCAGTCATGTTTACTGCTTTGAAATCTAAAAAGGATGAAATTAAAAGCTACCTGATTTGTCAATGCCTGTACCTTGGGGGTGCCATCATGCATGCACTGCTCACAAATTAAAGGGCCTGTTGTCTCCAAAGTGTATTGCTGCACTTTGGGGTGGGGGAGGGGGGTTGGGGGGGGACTAAAACCACGCAAGGCCATCAGCATGCACTGCTCACAAATGAACGGCCTTTGTTTCCAAGGGTGCATTGTACATCAGAAGTGTACATATGTGACTGTCCACTTGTTTGTCTGAAGGAATGATCCTTAAATTGACCTTATCATTTTCATTAAGCTACTACGTAGGCTTCATCAGGGTTAAAGCTTACAGAGAGCTCAACCACTGAACGAGTCCCTGTCCAAGGTCCTGAAATCTCTTCCGAGCACACACAAGGCCATTAAAAAAAAAAAAAAAAACGCATTAATTTTACCTTTTTGCCCCTTTTGGGTTTTTTTTTTTTTTTTATTTTATTTTATTTTATTCTTTATTATTGGTTTATTGTGATCTTGTTTGTCACTGGTTATGCTCAACCTAAGGCTGTTCACGTGTTGTTAGATTATGTGATGTGTTTATGTACCTTGTTTGTTTGTTGTAAATGGAAGCATAATAAAAACAATAAAAAAATTTAAAAAATGTTTACCTTTTATTCATCTCCACCTTTTAAAACATTCTAGTATTTTGCCTGTCCTTCACGTTTAAACATTGAAGACTGGAGAAGAAAATCCTAGCTTTTACAAAGTAACTATGTAATGGAACTGTAAATGGACAAACTTTTAGTGCAAAATTTTAAAAATCATAATTTATAATAATATCATCCTCATAAATATCATAATGCTGTGCCTCTAGATTTAGATTGAAATGAACCATTCTGAACAAGTAGGCTATAATATTAAAAGTGCATATTTTAGCTTTAAAACCAAGCAGTATTTTTATTTATTATTTTTCTTCTTTCAATGTGTCTGTATTATGCACAACAGTGCAACTTTCAAAGTTGTGTCTCGCAGTCTCCCACACAAATCACCTTACCTGACTAAAACATGGACACGTGCCTAAAAATAGTCTAGCAACAGATGAGTGTGTAAAAACGTCTTCCCGAACGAAATATACAAAGCTCAGATACACTATGCGTGTCGCTTTACCTCGATATCCGGCAATTCTTTGCTCAGCATTGTAGCCATTATGTCCGATCTGCAGTATGATCCGATCTCTTCTCCGTTATAGAGACGAGAGAGCGTTTGTTTGACTCTAGCAGATCCAAGCACGCGCTCAGACTTTAGTGATCGCGCCTTAAAACACGCGACTAGTCCATTTTGTCACCGATCACATCTCAGCCCAGCAGCAGCTGTGAACTTTGTATTGCCGCAGGCGTGATAAAGTCCTATTCTTAAAACACCTGTACCCACATTGTCTCTTTTCACCCTATACATTTTTTTAAATTGACACGTATGGGCAAAATGTTAGTAGTTCTGGGTGAAATGGTAGATTCCGACAACAGACGAAGTTTAGAGGGTCAAAGTTTACATGGAGGGTAAGGCTAGGCTGCACGTGTACGTGTTGATTTATAACCCTTGTTTTCGGTATTTAAATAAATATATACAATATCTTATATATATTATAAATCCTGCTATCTATCTATCTATATATTATCTATCTATCTATCTATCTGTCGGTCTGTCTGTCTGTCTGTCTGTCTATCTTTTTGTCTGTCTGTCTGTCTGTCTGTGTTTTTGTCTATCTATCTGTCTGTCTGTCTGGTCTGTCTATCTATCTATCTATCTGTCCCGTCGTCTGTCTGTCTATCTGTCTGTCTGTCTATCTATATATCTATCTGCTGTCTGTCTGTCTGTCTGTCTATCAACTGTCTGTCTGTCTGTCTGTCTGTCTGTCTATCTGTCTTTCTGTCTGTCTATCTGTCTGTCTGTCTGTCTTTCTTTCTGTCTTTCTTTTTGTCTGTCTGTCTGTTTGTCTGTCTGTATGTCTGTCTATCTATATATATCTATCTATCTGGCTGCTTCTGTCTGTCCTGTCTATCTATATATCTATCTGTCTGTCTGTCGTCGATCTATCTATCGATCTCTGTCTGTCTGTCTGTCTGTCTTTTCTGTCTGTCTGTCTGTCTGTCTAATCTGTCTTTCTGTCTGTCTTTCTGTCTGTCTTCTGTCTGTGTCCTGTCTACTATCTATCTATCTATCTATCTATCTATCTGTCTGTCTGTCTGTCTGTCTGTCTGTCTGCTGTTCTGTCTTCTGTCTTCTGTCTGTCGCTGTCTGTCTGTCTATATATATATAATAATTAGTATACATTAATAATTTACGTTATTTTTCCATATATATATATAATTACAGTTTTTCTCAATTGCTTTGGCTCAATTCTCGAATGAAACTTTTTTTTTCCCGAAACAGTAAGTTCAGATCTCTGAACAATTAGCTTCTTGTTCACATCAGATTGGATTTTCTTATTGATTTGAGCAAATTGCAAATGCTTTGGCACATGTGTGCAAACAGTAAGTACAATTGTCTGCAGTTTGCACAACAACTAATTGCATATGGCTTGTTGATCAAAACTGATGAGTTGATTCTCACTTAAACTGTCAAACTCTTCACAACTTCTCAAACATTTTTCATCGTGTAAGCCATCACATTCAAAACGATCCATTCAATTATGAAAAATTGGTTTACTTATGAAAAATTGGAAAATGTATATTCCATAAATATCTGACATTGACATTGTTTGTAATGTCTGCTAAATTGGCAAATGACCTCTAATTGCAATACAATTTGAATCAAGCATTTAACCAGTCAGGTTTGGGAGCATATATATGTAGATTACCCATAGCACAATCACTAACATTTTTTGAGAATGGAGGATTTCCACAACCCTGAACTGCAGCAACATGCTCGTGGAAGAGCAATTGGAAGACGTGTAAGAATACGTGGTGGTGGTGTTAGAGGAAGACATAATAGAGGAAGAGGTGGAAATAGAAGAGTCAGAGTCTCTGCTGAAATCAGAGCCACACTTGTGGATCATGTCATAAATCGTGGTTTTACAATGGAAGAGGCTGGTTGAAGAGTACAGCCTAATGTAAACCGGTCCACAGTGTCATCAATTGTGCAAACCTTTCGTAGGGAAAATAAGTAAATATGTATTTATTTTTTTTGTTTTACAGTATGTAAAGCATTTTTATAAACAACAATATTGTAAAGGTAAATGCAAGTCTATTTGTACATTCTATAGAACCGCACAATAACCTTGCGCTGGTGGCAGAGCAGCACTATTTAACCATCAGCAAGAACAAGAAATTTGCAACATGGTCATAGCCAACAATTCCATCAGGATAAGAGAGATCCAAAGTGCAATCATAAATGACAATGATGTCTTCGCAAATATAAATTCTGTCAGCATTTCTACCATAGACAGAGTTTTGAAAAGACATCAAATGACTATGAAACAACTCTACATGGTGCCATTTGAGAGGAATAGTGAAAGAGAGAAGGAGCTGCGGTACCTGTATGTCCAGGTAAACTATTGGTGTGCACTTAGTGAGTTTTACTGTACTTCTAAGATGCCTGTATTACTTGAAGTTTTAGAAACCCATAAGAAGAGAAAACATTTACTGAACTCTAGAATAAAAATTAACTTTATTTTGTTTCTGTGTTTCTTCGTAGAGAATCATGGAGTTAGAAGGACATGAAACAACCCACATTCTTGTTTTTGTGGACGAGGCCGGGTTCAATCTGTCCAAAGGCCGAGACGTGGTCGCAATCTCATTGGACACCAAGCCACAACTGACACACCAGGCCAACGTAGTGGCCAATATTACAATGTGTGCTGCCATTTCAGAGAATGGTGTGAGCACACATATTCCACATATTGGGCCCTATAATACCCAACTTCTCCTGGCCTTCCTAAACACACTTTACAGAGACCTGATTCCAGAACAAGAAAGAGGTTTAGTTAGACCACATTTGCCTAATTATGTTGTTGTCTGGGATAATGTCAGCTTCCACCGAACCAACATTGTTAGGGACTGGTTTGCTGCACATGAAAGGATAACAGTGGAGTTCCTTCCACCATACTCTCCATTCCTAAATCCAATAGAAGAGTTTTTTTCAGCATGGAGGTGGAAAGTATATGATCATAGACCACAAAATCAGATGTCTCTATTGGATGCCATGAATGCTGCATGTGAGGACATCACAGCTGATCATTGCAGGGGATGGGTGCGGCATTCAAGGAGATTTTTTTCCCCGGTGCATGGCAATGGAAAACATCAGATGTGATGTTGATGAAAATCTTTGGCCTGACCAACAAGAGCGACAGGATGTCCACCAAGAATAATTTTTTTTCATGGATGTTATTTGGTATTTTTGTGTATTTGTGGTAACATATGAAATGTACAGTAATTGGACAAGCAAGATTTCACTTATATGTAATGCATTCGTACAAAAATAAATGTACTGCATAAATACAAATGTTCATATACTTTTTTTTCTATGTACTATTGGCTCTTCTCAACAAATATCAGATTTTTTATAAAACCTTAATTTTCATGGTTGACTGTCATGGTGAAAAAACAACTAAACATTTTGACCAGTGTGGCTCACACGATGACAAAAATACTTTATATTTTGGTGGCCTTGGCCAAATTACTGACACGATAACTAGGTTTTGAAGCATGAATGAAATGTTTTGGGTGAGTAACTACAATTTGCAGACATGCAATAAAGTTCTGAAGTTCCAGCAAACAGTTGTGAGATTTGCACTCACAGTTTAGAGAAGGTTAAGATTGTTTCGAAAAATGTGCCAAAGCAATTGAGAAAAACTGTAATCCATAATTCATAGTAATTTTATATTATTCTTTGAAATAAATTAAGTGTGGATGTTAATTTAATGAATAATCATAAACCTTACATACACGTTTAAATATTCAGTCAAGTATCAGCATTATTCTTTGAAACTGTACGTGATACACACTCATCTATTTCATATTATGATATTGGCTTTTTTCAGATATAATCTGAATATTGTTGACATAGTTATCAAGATTATATAATTTCACTGCGTATTGATATGCCCTGGGTCAAATCACATATTTGAAAATAATGAATGATGAATGAATGAATGATGCATGTATTAGCGCTTTTTGTACACCCAAAGTGTTTTACAATCATGTGGGGGGGGGGTCTCTCCTCACCCACCACCAGTGTGCAGCATCCACTTTGGATGATGCAACGGCAGCCACAGGACAACAGCGCCAGTGTACTCAGCACACACCAGCTACAGGTGGAGAGGAGAGAAAGTCATAGAGCCAATCAAGTGGTTGGTGATTATTAGGAGGCCATGATTGACAAAGGCCAGGGGGGCAATTTGGCCAGGACACCGGGGTTACACCCCTACTCTTTACGAGAAGTGCCATGGGATTTTAATGACCACAGAGAGTCAGGACGCTCGGTTTAACGTCTCATCCGAAAGGCGGTGCTTTTTGACAGTATAGTGTCCTCGTCCCTATACTGGGGCGTTAGGACCCACACAGACCACAGGGTGAGCACCCCCTGCCGGTCTCACTAACACCTCTTCCAACAGCAACCTAGTTTTCCCAGGAGGTCTCCCATCCAGGTACTGACCAGGCTCAACCCTGCTTAGCTTCAGTGGGCAACCAGTCTTGGGCTGCAGGGTGATATGGCTGTTTGTGTAATGTATGGGGTCAGAACACTGGGGGTTAACGTTTTGAGTCAGTATCACAGTTGTGAGAGTGGCTTATCAAACTGTCACCACCCTTCCCCTCGTTTTTTCCTCAGTAACCTGAGGTTCAAAGTTCAGATTACTCCAAGTTTACCATGTGCTATTATGCAAATTGAACACTCTTAAAAATAAATGTTCCAAAAGGGGGGTTTTGCAGCAATGCCATAATTAACCATTTTGGGTTCCCCAAATAATACCTTTCAGTGAACAGTTTCTTAGTGTGAGGAACGTTTTAATAATCTAAAGAACATTAAAGAATTTAAATAATCTTTTATGCAATGGAAAGGTTCCATGGATGTTAAAAGTTCTTCATGGAACCATAGATGCCAATAAAGAACCTTGTTTTTAAGAGTGAGGTCTTAATTTGGTATAGTTCAGATTAACTCACATTTGTTATTTTAATAGATTTTAGCTTTACCAGCCATAGAAATTCTGATTTTGAAATACTGGTAATCAAACATTTAATTAAAATGTCACTGGAGTTTATCTATGATTCACCTCATGTTGAACAACTAATTTCATGAGCTGAAAATGTGTCTGAACGATGTCAGAGTACAGTAAATCATCACACAAAGCCATTTACAGATTTTGACTTTATTATAAAACAAACATTTCCAACAGATGCTTTTTTTTCTTCATCATAACATTGTGCTGTAGTACATGAGATGGAATGAAAGAATGAAAATACAGAGCATCTTATCAGACTTGTAGTTCTATTTAGCCTTAAGACAAGAAGCTTTGTTTTGCTGTTTTTTATGTAGACACCTGCACATGCAGAAATAGATCACTTCACCTTCCATTCACTAGTGTTTATTCCTCCTGTCTACTTGTATCTCTCGTCTTTGCAGTAAGAGCGGGTTTCTCTCCAACCCAACACAGCAGGACAAACGTGAGCAGGGCTTGATGTTCAAACACCTGCCGACTGCTGAGGAGTCAAATCTGCAACTCTGGAGCTGAGCTGAGCTGAGCTTCTGAGTGGTGTGTGTGTGTGTGTGTGTACTGTATAAAAACCATTACGCCTGTGGAATGTCCCCACAATTCACAAAAACAAACCTGTGTGTGTGTGGTGTGTGTGTGGGTGTGTGTGTGTGTGTGTGTTTGTGTGTGTGTGTGTGTGTGTGTGTGCTTGCGTGTGTTATGCATGTATTGGCCCTCAGAGTTTTTTTTTTTTGCAGTCTACTTAGCCTTCAACGCAATGTTGTGCTTTAAGGCAAGACAATTATTCTTGTCACTCATTATAATCATTCAACACAATGATATTTGTTTCCACAAGACAATTATTTTTGCCACTCATAATCACAGTAATGCAGAGTTTAGTGCACTTTGAATGCAGTACACATCTTTCATTTAAATATGTATATGTTATAATATAAATAACTACACAGAGATAATCATAAAAATAAAAACCATGTCACAAACAGTATTTTCTATTTGCTCTCTCTTAGATTCATATTCGCCCTATATTTTTCAGATCTAATATTTATGTTCGGGACAGCAGCCTCCTCATGCTGAGAGCTGATAAGCCCGAGGCAACTTACTGATCAGAGGGATTGTAGATCCTCTAGAATCAGCAGGGGTCAGAATATCATTATGATCAAGCAGCTGTAGTACAGACCCAGTGTTCTGGACCAGAATCCAGAACAGCATTGTCATCACGCATACAGACTCAGGCAACAGATGACACACTTGGCTCCCGTGAATTTTTCCTCTCCTCCGTGTTGGCCAATTTGGTGAATCAGCGTTTGATTGATTCTCGTCACCCAGCGTTTGTGTGCTGAAAGAGAAATGATCTCAGTCCTTGGGCAGTAACAAACCTGACATCAGATAAGTGTCTTTTCATTTTCAAACTGAAGGAAGGCAGCTTGATTAGTCGTTTGGGAACGGAGCTGCTGCTGTCAGTACACTAGGATATTTCACTGCCCTGATGTAAAATAAAACAGCCGGCTCCATATTTAAAGGCTTTTAAACAGTTTTGAAGAGGTTGCATGTAGATTATCAAAAATTCAATACTGAACAAAAAGGACTTCAACATGGGTTGCTTAAAAACTGATTTAGATACTGATGTTCACTAAGCAGGGTGACCACTGAACTATTTTAGTGTTTTTTGAATATGTAATAAACATTTTATATTTCTTTTTTTTGCTAATGTTGTTGCATTGCATATATTATATTGTATTATATTATGTATATTTGTTTGTGCATATAAACAAATATACTTAAAATACATACAATTATTAGAAAAAATTGCAATTATTTTTAATTATGAAGGCTACGCTAACATTCAAAAGCCTTGGGTCAGTAAGTTTTATTATTGTTATTGTTATTATTGATTGATTGATTATTTTATTCCGCAAATTTATATCAATTGATCAAAAGTGATGGTAAAGACATTTTTATTGGTTAATTTTAAATAAATGTTGTTTTTATTTATCAAAGAATCATAAAAAAAATGTGTTAAAGTTTCCACAAAAATATTAAGCAGCACAAATGTTTTCAACACTGATAATAATATGAAATGTTTCTTGAGCACCAAATCAGCATATTAGAATGATTTATGAAGGATCATGTGATACTGAAGACTGGAGTAATGATGCTGACAATTCAGCTTTTCCATCACATGAATAAATTACATTTTAAAACAATATTTAAAACAGAAAACAGTTATTTAAAATACTAAAAAATATTTCACAATGCTACTGTTTTACCTGGATTTTTGATCAAATAAATGCAGCTTTAGTGATAATAAGAGACTTATGCTTTCAAAAAAAATCTTAACTTCTGAACATCAGTGATAACATAAAATGTAAAACATAAAATGCAATGATAGCAAAAACCTCAAAAATGATTTACTTCAGTTATTTTACAAAATGTTCAAAATTCACTAAAAACACAAAATGTAGATTCATTTTAATGTCTCTTTATTCATTGGCAAGACTGTCCGTGGATTTTGGAAGTGTTACATGACAAAAATAACAGCCAAGCAGACAATTTTGCAGATAATCTCAAAATGGCCAAATAACAACCAATTAATCTGTCAGTTATTATAATATTTAGGTTGTTTTTTTTGTGGGTTCAAAAATACCGGTGATTTCTTCAGCATCAATAGGTCCCTTTCATTTGCAGTCCCACATACCTTTTACACAAGCACATTGCTTCATCATCAGAGTGGAGCTATCCTTAGTGACTGAGCTCTCTCTCTCTCTGTCTGTGTGTGTGTGTGTGTGTGTGGTGGGTGTGTGTATGGGACGTGTCAAACACAACGATGGCCTTTAAACTCACTGTTCACAATTTCATCGCAGCTTGATTCAGTAGAACGGTTTCAAACAACGGGACCGACAGCTTTAGCATCTGTGTGCAGTCGGAGGAGAGGAAACACACCAAATGGTTTCCTGCGTTTAACTGTGACAGTGTCAGCAACAGGGAAGAGAGAAAACAGACCTTGGTTCACTTTCCCTTTTTTCCCCTTTCCTTTCGTTTTTTTCTTTTTGTGCTTCTCGGAAAACCTCTGTAAATATTGTTTGTGACACAAAACATTTGATGTTTCTGAAAAGGAAATATCCTATTTGCGGCATGCATGGAAAATTACAGCGCTTTCATCAGTTTTCAGCCTGGACTTTTGTTGCCACGATTTTCAGTGTAAGTGCTTTTCTTTCTTTCTCTTCACCTGCACACTCAACAGTTTCTGCATTCTTCATGGAGAAATTAGAGAATTCCTATTCATTTTTATTAAATTTCTTTGTTTTACATTTATGTCTTCCATGGATTAGGACAAAGCATTAACAAATGTCAAGCATCGAATGTTTTTCTTCTCTGCCAACCACAGTAGGTCTTAGCATTCTGGATTGAAAATGCCTGCCGTCTGGCAACACTGCCTGTGTAGAACTTGGCAGACATCCAGAACAAAAAGAATATTGGAAACCATAACTATTTCTGATATGATGAAACAACAGAGAAATATACTGCAATATTGTTCCAGGAGGAACCACACAGCTTCCCAGTCATTCCAATTAATTGATACAGTAATTCATATAAATGACAGGTCTGTGAAAACTGAAAAGTCAGTATGAGTGAAACGTAGAGGTTCAAAATGCATGGCATTTTATATTAACTTCCTATTCTCTGTTGTTGGTGGTGCATTAAACATTAACACGCTTTCATTTTCCCTTCAGTGTTCAACAGAGGTCTGAATCTAGCAGCACATCTTTGGTGGAGACATGAAAAAGAACGTCATTTGAAAACACAGAGGCCTGAGAAGAGAGCCAGTCGGTCACCTCACGCTTCACAACTGTGCACAAATAGTCCCAACAAAGAAATAACCACTCCACATCTAATGAAATGTGGGAATTTTATGAGACACTGCAAATAAAATACTTTAAAAAAAAAAGTATTTCTGTCTTGTTTTCCATTAGAAATGCATTACTGTTGAGAAGTTTGGGGTTGTTAAGATTCTTTAATGTTTTTGAAAGAAGACAGAACCAACGCAATCTTTATGCTCATCAAGTTACAATTATTTCGATCTAAAATACAGTAAAAACAGTAATACGGTGAAATATTTTTACAACTTAAAATATCTGTTTTCTATTTTAATATTTTAAAATATAATTTATTCCTGTGATGGAATAGCTGAATTTTCAGCAGCCATTACTCATGTCACATGATCTTTCAGAAATCATTCTAACAAGCCGATTTATTATCAATGTTGAAAACAGTTGTGCTGCTATTTCTTTTTTTTCAGGATTCTTTGATAAATAGAAAATTAAATAAAGAAAGGCATTTAAAATATAAAGCATCTGTAACATTATACATGTCTTTACTTTCACTTTTATTTAATTTAATGCATCCTACACTCTTAAAAATAAAGTGCTTCACGAGGCCATAGAGAAACTTTTTGTCTAAATGGTTGCATAAAGAACCTTTAACATATTAAGAACCTTTCTGTTTCACAAAATGTTCTTTGTGGCGAAAGAAGGTTCTTCAGATTAAAAAAAAGGTAAGAAAGAGATGGTTCTTTAAAGAACCTTTGACTGAATGGTTCTTTGTGGAACCAAAAGTGTAGCGGAACAGAAAGTTTAATTTCAATAAAAAAAAAAAAAAAAACTTTGAGCAGTGGTATGTATAAACAGCCTCAAAAAGAGATTATATCTTACATTATTTTGCTTCTCAGGTAAATTTAAGTTTTCTGAGAATATATAATAAATGAAGATTATTTTTCATTCCCCATTGGCAATAATTTTCTTTTTTAAGAATAGCTCTAAGAAAATATGTGTCACACAGCATGTAGAGGAAAGGTACACGAAGATGAAGGTCATCTACACAAGAACAGAATCCAAGAAGATGATAATCCAAGGCAAAGGGAACACGCAGCAAAACAACATCACAACATCATCAGCTACATTCAATACCGGACAACCTAAGGAACAGAACGGGGAGTACTTATGCTGCGTTCAAGTCCTCCCGTGACGTTCGTACTTACGAGTTGACAAGTCGCAATTACGACGTCAGGTGCGTTAGTCCATAATCCAGTCAAAGGAGTTTAGTCGGCACAAGATGGCGGTGTACCTACTTTTAATAAATTACAAGAAAATACAACAGGGTCTGTTAACTCTGCTTATAGAAAAAGAAGAGCAAGTAATTTGCATCAGGTGTGTTTTGCGTTTTTTTTTTACTTGGATTTAATAACTACTGGTAACAAGAACATGACAATTTACGTTATAGGACAACTAAACTATCAAATTAAACAAAAAATTTTCCGTCAACTACAGACGTTGCATCCATCTATTCCGCCATTTTTCTCATTGACACGCCCCCAACTCGGGGCTTAAAGAAAATTTTGAGTTTCCCACTCGTAATAACGACTTTGTGGTGCCGTTCATGTGCGTTCAACTCATAAATACGAACTATCCAACATGACTTGAACACACCATTATACTAACTCAAATAACGGACTAATGACTAGATTAACAGCACACAGGTGAACAGAATGAACTAATCAACACACGAGGGGGAAAACTAGGTCAGGGGAAACATGAGGGAAGAAATAAACTAAAAGTCCATGGTGGTGACAATATGTACCTCAAATATGTTTAAAACAAGAAAAATAAATCAAGATATACTCGCTGAAAACGAGTCTTACTATCTTACACAGTTTCTATTTAGCTTGTTTTAATAATGTTTAGATATTTTTATTGGAAAACTAGACAATTCTTTGCAGCAAAACTGGCACATAAAAAGGAGACCTGCTGAAAGCAAATAACAACCTTTTTCTTAACTTGAGAGCCTGTTTTCAAACGCACTATTTTTAACCAGTCGTATCTCTTTAAACATCAGAGGTTAGAAGCTACTATTTGTTGTCATCTCTGCTTTCCTCCATCTGACACTGACAGAAGACTGCAGAGAAAAGTGTGTTGAGTGATAACAGAGCAGTTTCAGGCTCACTAAATATTAGCCATAAGGCAGATCCGGGCTGTGTCTGTTTGTCATTGGATCCGTCCAGACTCGGCTCTGTTTGGCTGAGCTCTGAAACTATTCTCACCATCACCTTATTTCTCCCAAGCAACCAGAGTCTAAAATTCAGGCCTGGGCTCAGTTCTGTCAGAAAGCATCGGGATTAAAGGCACCGCAGCCAGCCGGGCTAGCAGAGGATTAGAGGCAACTTGAAGGGATGGTTTGCAAAGCGCAGATGAGAGGTGGTCAACTACACCTCTGATTCTGCTCAGGGCTGTTTTGACTGCCAGTCAAGGATTTGGGGGCACTGAGAAAAAGCGAGGTGTTGGACAGCTTTGCCGGCAGCTCTACCTGGATTGGAAGGATCGGGCTGTGGCTGACCTTTGGGTTACTTTAACAAGAAAAGCGTCAGCCCTTGCAGTCCTCTCCACTTCATCCCTGTACTCACTGGAGGTCTCGCAGGTTTCCATCACCAAGTGCTGGAGGAACAGCTTAAGTATATGTGACAAGGAGCAGCATGATACATTCCACAATACAGGATATAACGGAAAAATTAATTAACTGCTGTGATGCACATTTGTGTAACATACTCTGTTGCTTATTGGTTAAAGATCTGTGCTAGTAATTGAAAGGTTGTGTGCTCATATATCAGTGCTGAGCATGTTAGCTAAATAGCTAGTAAAATAGCTAGCTAAGTAAACAACTAATTTACAGAAAAAGAAAAAAAGCCACTGATATCATTTGCAACAGGGATGTCCCTTTTGACCTAAAATGTTTACTTGAAGTGTCCCTGAGATTTAAAAATAAATACTTAATAATTAAGTATCACATTTGCAGGGACAAATGTTGTCCATTTTTGTTTCCCAGCTAACAGAGAACGTCCTCAGAACTTTGGCTAATGTTCTGGCAAGGTTCTCTCATAGTTATGAATAAGCATTCTTCCACACTGTTATCCCTGAAATTGTTTTAACCCAAATTACAGTTTTCTTGATTGCTTAAACACTATCACCAGGCTTTTGAACTAAAATTTCAAAACCATAACGCCATTTATCAAAAAGCACACCCATTTCCCTAAACTATAAACACTATTCCCCTTTTTGACACATGAATCAGATTTGTTGAACTTTTACTGCAAAACTCTACACACAAATCCATACATTTCTCAGTGCTTACACCATGTTGGCATTTAGAAACCACTAGCATTCAATACTGTTCACTCAAATCAGCACAGCTTGAGCTCAATTAGCAAAAAATTTCCCAGGTGAAAGCACTAAGAGTCCAAATTGAACACACATAAATCAGATCCTTCAATAAATAGATAAAAAGGCCCGAATCAGTTCATCCGTTGGGACCAATGCGCCATCCACGAGATGTGATTGAAAAGGTCGAGGGACACCAGAGCGGAGGAGGAGGAGGAAGAGGATGAGCAAGAGCAGTAAGGAGTGGAGGAAGAGGTGAAGGAAGAGGGAAGAGGAGGAGGATGAGGGGAGGAGACAAGGAGGTTCCAGATGAAATTCTTGCCAACTAGTTGCCATGTCTTGTCATGGTATGAATATGAGGGAGGTGGGCAATGAGTTCAGCCAAAACTTAGTGCTTCACCGTCGCCTCGACTAGAACCTCCAGGGAGGACAACGGTAGGTGACTCAGTGTACTCTACTGAACGTTAGTGCTGTACTCTGTTACAAAACAGCATCACATTGCCTTACATACAGAGTTCTGTCTGCTTCCATTTTGTAAAAAGGATGCTACAGTTACAGTAATCAGTACTTCTATTTTTGTAGGACACAGAGACGATGGAATGGAAGAAGCCTGACTAGATATTTCAGCTGATGCCAGAGGTGGATCAGGCATGCAAGAGGATCCCCCCCCGCTGCTTGGCTAGGGCCAGTATAGCCTGTGATATTGACAAGATTCTCTGGCCTGACCCAGAACAAAGATGTGATGCTGGGGCAGAATATTTTTTGTTGTTGTTTGGTGTATTGTACTGTACAGTACATTAAGGAATAAAAAATGTGCAAATGTATACACATGTTCATTATGTGAAAAATTCCTTGAGGGGGAGAACCACATGCAACATAACTTATTACTGGTTTTGGTTTTTGTAGTATTGTTTTGAATTTATCTCACCAGTGTGTAAGACTATAATGTAGTGTGTGTGTTTTTGAGGGCTTGTCTGTGATGTCTGAGGGAAAAGTTTGGTCTTTCAGCAAGAGTGAATGGTTTTGAGTGTAGAGCTTCATTTTGACCTGAAAATAGGATGTTTGGGGAATTGGGCGAGACGTTATGGATTTGTGTTTGCTGTTTTGAGAATATGAGGCATAGTTTCAAGAAATGTGTTTAAGCAATCGAGAAAAACTGCAATTAAGTACTCTAAACATAATTGGATTTGAACCACTGTTATATGTAGTTCCTAATCTAATAGTTAATCAGTATCTGGTCAGTGATCTTCATTAAACAAAATTTTCCATCATTTTAAAAATGAAAGGCGAAAGAGTTGTCTCTTACGGGTTCATAAGCGCTACGAGACGTGTTTGTCTCCTGAAAGATTAACGGAAGCCCATATTCTTTTACTAACTAAGGTCCTTTGTTTGCTCGATATTTGTGAGTACAAAGACATGTAAAACAAAGTCATGTTCGAGGGTGTTCGTACTCACACAATGCTATGGTCTTAGCTGTGACCGATTTTACTAAATCTTGACGGTTATATGATCCGGCTGCATTACAAATGGAGCGCAACTTTTAACAGACCTTTCAGAAGTTTTTACTTTACTTTTGTGAGTCATGTATTACACAAACAAGCTTATATTAAATGGATACTTTTGTGCATGTGCCGGATACTAGCCCAAATTAGTTACTAAAGAAATGCAGTTTCTCCTCCACATAGTGTTCGCTACTGAATACATTTAATTTAATACCAAGTCTTTTCTACCTTGTTTGATATCTTTACTACTGCACTTTAGTAGCCGTTATGACTAATTAAAGGTCATGTTTCTTAACATGATAGTTTGCCTTACCAACTGTTTAAAAAAAACAAACATAGAAAAAGGTAAAAAATTGTGACATGTGGTCAAACTCAGCGAAGATTCAAGACGCTCAGTGTGAGCACTAACACCAAGATCGAGGTACTAGATAATAATACGAAGACAGAGATATAGTAATTTAAAAAATAGCTAAAAACGCGAGTGAGCTGGGAAATGTACAATGCAAAAAGAATACTGGTCAAGTTTGTTGTGACCAAGAAGTGGGAGATAGGCATAAACCCTTGTTTGTAGGTTGGGGTATTAAACAAAAATATGTTATAGAGCATAACGAGAACATTATATTTTGTTAAAGTGGCTAGGAGGCCAATTCACAGGTATAGTGAAATGATGTCAACAGACATACAGATTGGGTGTGCAAAAGGTTGCTTGGTTAAATTAAAACCTCAATATATCATCAAGAAGGCAGGGGTATATAATTTCTTGGTTTGTTTGCGCTGTGGCTGCTTTATTTTTTTCTTCGGGGTTTTGACTGCTTCAGAGTGAATAGGAAACCAAGTTTATGAACCACAGGGACCGATGGATTCCAGTCAACACCTACAATTCCGAATTTGTATGAGTAGGTGTAAGATAATATGACACGCAACATGATTCCTTACTTTGTCCTTACCAATTGTCCGTTAATTCATGACAAAACAAGGATTGTGATGACCCAGAGCGCTAGTGCTCCACCTTCAATGACACAACTGAGGTCGAGGACCCTTAGCGAAAGATGGTAGACGAGACTGTAACCGCCCTAACTGTCGCTCCTGCATTTAAAAAACTCCGGTTGGAATTCTAAAAAGATAGAAGATCCTTGTTGAAAGTGTACTGGTTTGTCCTGTTTTTTTTAAGTCGGCAAGATCAAAAGATGGAAAAACCAAGTAGACTGCTATATAGGGTTGAAAGGTTAACTAGTTGAATGCAAATGAATGTTGGTGAGTACCATTATACTGTGGGTACCATTTTAGGTTTATTATCACAAGTTTCCAATGTATAAGGAACTTGGTAGAAAGGATGTCTGTTTTGTTCAACAAGCTAGCAAAATTACTATGTTTTAGGGGCAAAATGAGTTTGCGACCATATTATGTTCAATTCTTGTAGTGCTACGTAACATGGACTGGTACCCATTATCAAGAATGTAACAGATGTTGTGTAGGTTCGTTTATAATGCTCTGCAAGTAATGGGCAGGTTAACGACAAAAAAAAACCACTTTTTACATGGAAAATTATAGGCAGGCATTTTTTTTCTGAAACGTTTTAGTTGGATGTTTATATAACATATTTTTAAATGTTACTACTTGTTTTAGAATGTATAGAGAACATTCAAAGATAACTTTCCAATAATGTTTGCAAAAATGGAATGTTATCTTAACATTCACATCACCCCAAATTTTTTTTTTTTATTGAAAAACTTGATGTTTTGAACATAGAGAACATTCATAAATAACATGTTTATAACTTAATGGGTATGTTAGCAAACGTTCTTAGAACATATTTTTGTTAGCTGGGTTAATGGTCACAAGACATGCGGGTAAACAAATGTTATCTATTCTGACCATTTTTTTTTTTTATAATTTATTTCAGCTTTCAAGCATACATTTTTATGATTTAATTATTCGATTTCCATCAACTCACAAACTCCTAGGGGTTTGCCAGAGAACCAAGAAACCTTGGTTTTGAGAAAGGTAGTTACACTACATCTTTCTATTTCAGCTATTCCTAATTTTTTATAAACATTAAATATTAAAAATAATCAGCTGTAATTGGACTAACTTCACTGAACATCAACACCGAATGATTACTACTGAATGATTGTTTACTAAGTATGCCAAGATACATCAGAAACATCAACAATAAAACAACAAGCAACACAACACCTGCGAAATGCTGTGGTACTTTTAACGTTGTTGGGTACTGTTGAAAATTTTTATAATATTTTGTTCTTTAAAAGGTTATTATTAAGTAACAAACTGCTGCAATGTAACTAATTTACAAACCGCTGATTCAGTGTGTTTAGACTGTTTTCAGAATGAATCGCAAACTGATTCTGCTAACCTGCTTGGCCAATTCATTTAAAGGAATTGACTCAAAGATCGATTCATTTGCGGGTGTTGGATGGTAACAACATTTATTTATTTAAACATATATACATTTTTTAAGTATATTATGTACATTAAGTACATTTATAAATAAGTACTATTGTACTACTGTTCAAGTAAAATTTAAAACAAGTACTTAGACAAGTCTTATGTTCTATATAGGGCATCTGTACTTGAATCAGTACATTTTGGGTTACTTTGGTTACACTTTTTACCATGATGACTAGAGTCAGACAAGCTAGAATCTGTGTGTAACACAATAGTGCTGCTAACCACACCTTTACTACGGGAATGTAATTCGAACTAAGCTTCGTATTTGTAAGGTTTACATTTGTTCATTTAGCAGACACTTTCATCCAACAGTGACTGCATGAAATCCATTTCATGCCCACATGACATAAAAAAATCAAACATTTGCAAGCCTTATGAGGGAGAACAGGCACTGAACCCCCTGCCGGCTCCAGGCGGATTGGTCCATCGACTAAGCACACTGTACCTGCAGTGGAGTAGGGAACCAATCAGTCTAAAATGACTCTAATTAGAGTAACAAATTCAAACAAGGAGCAGTCATTATGAAGAGAGGCAACGGTTAGAGCGATAAGCATGACGACAGAAAACTATGTGTTAAGAAAAGCGATACCCATAGGTCGGATTGAGACGTTAGAAGGCAAAACCGAGGAAGGGGACAAGAAGGTGGCGGTAATCGAGGCGATTGGGGCGGTCGTGGTGACGCACCACACTGCATGCCAAGAGTTGGCGGTGTAAGCAAGCTCACAGGCGTCTCTCCCGGCAGGCGCTTCTGGCCGAATCCTGTGAGAGTAGATGTAATACTGAAAGAGAAGATGCTACGCCAGCATAGCAATGCAGTATGGTTCTGACTTCGGACGACAATATGCGAAAACTCCGCAGACAAAGTGCGCACAAACAAAGATATGTCGCGGCGAGGACTTGACGTGAGAGGCATGCTAGGAACCGCGCCAACAGGGTTTTCATGTGTGGGCGATGGGATCGGAGGAGTTGTGTCAGGCAAGCTTTTTATTTGACTCAGAGTCAGCGCGCAGGCTCAATGAGCATTTGTTGGAACAGAGAAGATGCACAGCTATGGGTCAAATGTGGCGACAAGCTTGTCAGGCACACACAAAACGCGGGCCAACGTTGATATGCCGAGTTCCCCGTTTGGGTGTCAAGTCGTTACCCGAGGGATTGACGAACGGACAAGCAATATGGCAGGAGAATCATGGGAATCGGCGCTCTGTCCGGCACCCGCGAGCTTTTTGTTTTTTTTTTGTGTGTTTTATAGTTTACCACTCATGTCTACATCTGAGAGCAGATAGCTGGTTGTGCAGAAACTAGCTATGCTGAGGGGGGACCTGACAACAATAGGAAGTCTACCGACAAACACGAACCGGGGATGCAGGGCTTAATTGTTCAATTTGTAGCAAAAGAAGAAGAGTGCAATGTGAATCAGATCCAAGAGTGAATAGTTATGTTTATAATCTGGAACAGACCGCCATTGAGTCGATTGGCTGGTCTGGAGCAGTTAAGCGAGGAGAAGTGAAACTGACAGATGGCCGCGGAAATATGTCGAAAAGGGCAATTGTGGACGAGGGCAGATTGGACGCGGTGGCACTACCGATCACCTCAACCGAGATAATGAAAGAGTGAGGACTGCTGAGACGGAGGCGAAGCCGTAATACAAAGGCTGCGACATGCAAGCACCGCCAGGAGAAAATGAAGGTGATGATGTATCAAAAGGTAGAGCATTATACGTGATGGCAGAGATGGGAGTGCGGGAAATTCTCAGCGTAGAGAGGGCGTGAGCCAGGCGGAAGACAAATGAGGATAGAGATGGCGAACAAATATTTTGTGGGCCCCTTCTCATCGTGAGTCCGCAAAAAGTCGCAGGGCGCTCGGATTAAGAGCTTCAGTCTTAGAAGCGACAAGCAATCGTTCGGACCCCACAGTTTCCCAATCTTCATACTTGACGAAAAAATATTATGGCATCTTTTGGTTCCGTTTAGGGTTGAGTTCGACGGGATTTGTCGAATCCCTTCTGATAGGTTAGCTAAAAAGAAGCGGATGGGACTTTGAAATGAAGCAGAGCTTATGGAGGGCGGCCACGGCCGAACGTTTTTAAAGAGGACTATGAGCTATATCCAAACCAATTTCGTGGCCTCCATAAGGGGAATAAAAATCACCACAGAGGCTCGCCGCGCTGTCACACCCTGGCGCGAACAGCATTCTCATACAATATGGGTGAGCTGATAGCGCAGCTTCGAGCTCAGCCAAGTATGCAGAGCCTTTGGAGTGTGCGGTAACGTCTGTTTAGTCTAGATCACGTTTGCCTCCACAGAATTCTGGGTAGCATTTGGCATACAAGAATCTGTCAGATTATTTCTGAC
Source organism: Sinocyclocheilus anophthalmus (assembly GCA_018155175.1). NCBI lineage: Eukaryota > Metazoa > Chordata > Actinopteri > Cypriniformes > Cyprinidae > Sinocyclocheilus > Sinocyclocheilus anophthalmus. Next base: position 50,501 of record JADLZN010007221.1, read on the forward strand.
AACTGCTTTAAAGCAAACCAGCATTTGCCAGCACAAGTATCAAGTGGGCAATGCATCTTGTAAAATTACAAACAGCTGTAACCTCCCCCCCCCCCCCCCCCCCCTTTCTTTCTTCAGGCCATTTGTTTCACGCCTTTTAGCCCCCCCCCCTGTGTCTAAGAGGGCATTTTACCTAGGTTTTTTTGCCAGAGTATAATATCTTTCCCCAAAAACTGGTTTGAATGGATATAGCGCTGATCCAGGTTTCTCACTAAGGGTGTGTGTCACAAACACCCAAAAATAGATTAGTTTTTAAAGTGTCATTAAAGTGAGACAGAGGGTACCTGGCTGTTGTTGATAGCAACCCGAAAGGGGAATGCATCATGATAAACGTCTTAAAGCTGAATAAAGTTTCAAATGGATTTGAAATGCTTCCCTGTAACACATAGGTTAACGCCTCCACTACTGTGCGTGTCTGCACAAGAGATGAGCTGGAGAGAGAAAGACTGTGCCAAATGAAGTTGTTATTTAGTAAACTAGTGAAATTTCCATGGGTTATTTAGTGTTTTTTCTTTTTTTTTTCAAAGCTGAAATTAGCTCGGTGGGTGGGAGAGGTAATCATAAAGAGGAAAACACCTGCACAGATACAGGTGTATGAAAGATATTAGCACAGAGGAAACAGGGGAAAGGCAGAGTAAACTCACTCAAGTCATGACAAATTCATAACAATGTCGCAAATTTTTTATAGAGAGTTTATTTAGGGCTTCAAATTGTCATTGGATACAACATTTGCCATGACTTAATAATAAAGGCGTATTCAGTGTTGAGTAAAATCGTTAAATAAATATTAATTTTTAGTGAAATACAAAAAAACAAATGTGCACCAGTAACAAAGAATGACATTACAATGAATTAATGACAGTAATAAATTAAAGAATAATATAATATTAACATATAATATAACCTGATATATCTTGTGATATGTATAACTATCCCATTACATCAAGAGTTCCATAGGATACAAATATAAGTATATATATTTAGTTTCTGGATGGGCACTTGTTCATGAGTATTTTATATAACGACCTCTAGTTCTTTTCCAATTAATGTGGCCTAATTGTGACTAAAACGGGTAGCAGCCCAATGCCATTTGCTCTATGTATGTCCGGCCTTTCATTTTAAAAGCCAAGACTAGAAGCAGCTATTGCATTTCACCGAGTTTCTTAACAGTTCTGTAAAACAATTAAATTGTAACCCACACAAACATTATTTATAAATAAAAAAGTTTTTTTTTTTTTAGCAGAGACTATATCTAACCTTGTCAGTCCTTCAGTTTTATCTTAAGTTTATAAAAACAAGGCATTCAAAATTTATTTCAGGTTAGTCTTCAATGCATTCAGTTATAATACAGTTGTTTGGTTGAATATTATACAAACAACATATCCCTAAGAAAAGAGCTGAGAGAAAGTTATGACTGCTTTAAAAAAACACTGATCATCTTTATATGCCACAGGCCTCATTGGCTTTCACCAGCACAAGCTAACTCAGACATTTGAGCGCATCATTAAAAAGTAATTAGTGGTTTGGAAAATAACATTATGTGAACGTGTGTCTTTATCTAGTCCTGAGAAACTGTGCTACAATCAGAAGGAAAGAGCTGATGCTATGAGCCCAATAGTTATGTTCATGTAATCTATTATGCTGCTTCTACTTAATTGCATTTCGTAATTAGACTTGAGGCCCCTCCTCTTTCATAGCGAAGCGTCTTAGATTCCATGGACATTTTGCCTCCCATCGCTGTAAGCTGAATGGGGAAAACTGTACTCCTAATACCATCTCAAAATCAATCTGTGTGAACACCCCATGCAGTCCGGGGCTCCCGCTGGTGCTCAGGACTAACAATAAAGAGCAGTAAATGCATTCCTATCAGCCAGCCAAGCAGGCATGTGTACACTAAAACATCCCTGAAGTGAGCCAAAATATTCGTTACCGTGCGAACAGCCCCTCACGCGCACACTCAGATGAAAAAAAAAAAAAAAAAAACAACGGTTTGAACCCAATGCAAAATGCCGCACGTTTTGCCAATGTTGGTGGAGACAATCCAATGAGAGCAAGAGCCGCCTGTCTCCTGTTGCAGAAATCAAACAAACCACAGTGTGAAATGTATAGCTGTCTAGTGCTACATGAGCGCAGAGTGCAGCCAGAAGTTTGGACAGTGGAGGTTATCTCGCCGAGACCGTAGACAGACTATCATCAAATACGCGTATTTCTAAGCAAATAACAACAGAGCGTATTTAGGATCCACCAAGAATACCCGATCACGCAGAGAGCCGTAGAAAAAAGGGGGATTCGCTGCTTTCAGCCCTCCACCTGTGGCTGCCAAAGCAGAGTTCTTTCTAGGGGAATTGTTTGAAGATTGCCTTTCAACAAGGAAGGCACCCCGTCAAAGGTCTCATCTGCAGACTGAACATTGAACAAAACTTTGCATTTGTTAGACAGGAGGGGGGGAGAGGGCGGATATTGCAGGTAAAAAATTCCTTCTGGGGTTAACTAGTTATGTGGAGAGACAGATGGTGAGGGGGATCTTTACCTGGGATAGGGTGCTCACAGACCTCACGTCCTGTCCTCGGTCTAGCCCGGCCTCTGGGGGTAGAAGCGCTCGCAAACATCCAGGCCAAATCGTGGGAACGATTGTAAAGAGGAGGAGGAGATAAACAAAGTAGGCTTGGACATTCTCTTTGAACATTGGTTAAACACAGCACGGTTGTGCACACCACATTAACAGTCAAACACTGTCACCTTCAAAGTCTCACATGCTCATCACAGCACGGGAGGAGGAGGAGAGGACGAGAGAGAGAGAAAGAGAGAGAGAGAAGAGGAGTCATACAGAAAATCCATTAGCAGCGGGAAGCAAATTACAGATCGTTTGGGGGAAAAAAGGGAATGCAATGATGGCTGTCAGAAACAGGGAACAATGACTGTTATTATGGCTCTCATTTCTGAGGGGTGCAGCAGCTCCCAAATGGAAGTGGTAAAAGATGGACATCAGAACATGTATTTTTCCAGCCTTGTGGAATTCATTCATACACACTTTTCTGACTCACATGGAACTACAAGTTAACATGAACATTTAAAAAAAAAAATTCTCTGTGCTGGGTCTCATTGAGGATGTAAATGTGAGAAATGTGTTTACAACAGCTTTCTTGAAACATTTCTCACAGGCCATTGGGGGAAAAACACATTTAAATGTACATATTAAGAGAATGAACAGTGGTGATTCACCATTACAGTATAAAGCCAACACAACACAACACATTCAAAACCATGGCGTAAACATGGACCGTGTCTATCTAACATGCTTGAAACACTCAGACACACCCATCCACTGATGCTTGCAACATTTTAGTCAGAATTCACACATCATACAAGACACTGGAGTCACTATGACAGCAACACAACCCCTGGTTCAGCTCAACAGGCTTATCAAAAAACAAACTCCCTTCTTATCTTGTTTGGACAGCCCCGTAAAAACTAAATGACCACCCTCCCGTGCCCCCCAAAGCATGCATACAGCCAGGTTCCCATGGTACTACATCTTCCTCTGGCCAATAGCAAAAATACATGATCTTCTGCTTCATCTCCAGAAGCTTTTCCTGCAGCAGGTGCACGAACGAGGAGTCAGAGTGACTGTCCCAATCCTTTTGTTACTTTTCCCTCCATTTTGGGGCTTTTGAAAACAACAAAACAACGAAACATGACGAGAGGTGGACAAAGAGAGGACAAAGGAAAGAAAAGAGAAGACAAAACGTGGACAGAAGGGACAAAAAAAAAAGCTTTTCTTTTTTGTTTTCTCGTGAAGCTCCTCTTCATTCCACTCACACATCATTACAGAGGCTCACTGACACAGTGCTCCTGCTGCCTGCCAGTGATTGCCATTTAATTGAAGGAGCAGGAATCCCATGAATATGTTAATACAGCAAACACAGTTGACAAATCCAGCAGAAAAATATCCACCGCCCCGATAGTAGCGCGATTACACAAATCTGCAGCACAGTGACAATCAGCTCACACAATACCCAAGGCAACAAATCTTTCTTTCCCCCATGATATTGTGACGAGTCACAAAAGGAACAAAAGGCAAAGTAGTGGCAGAAAAAACAGGCACAAATCCTTACTCCACTGAAGCAGGCTTACCCTAGAGATCTCTACAGAGCGGCACCCGCTGAGCACAAAGCCGCCCATTCGTCCGCTGCCTTGAGCCGGCAGTGACGGGGAAGGCTGAGGATGCCGTGGCTCTGTTCCTTCAGGTTGTTGTGCCACGGCTCCATCGCCGGTGTAAGACCATGTGCCCAAACATGCAGGATCCCCTCCCAAACAAGCTTGTCACCTCGCCGGAGAAGAGGAGAGAGGTCTGCCAGTTGTTGCACACAGCAAACTAAGTCACAGGAGGATGAGAGGAGCGAGGGAGTTACAAAGAAAGAGTGGGAGGGAAAGCAGGAGTGCGAGAGAGGGACAGACTGAGAGTGAGTATGTAGCTGTGAGGATAAGATACTGAGAGAGAGAGAGGAGAGAGGGCAAGAGAGAGAGAGGGAGGGAGGAACACCTAAAATACCCAACCACAGGGCTCAGTGAGGAAAGATCCGTCTATCTTTCGATCTAAGGAGGGATGGACATGGAGTAAGAGAAGCCGAGAGAGAGAAAGAGAGAGAGAGTCTAATTAGATTTGAGCTCCAACGCAGTAAGCAAAGGCAGTAAGCCATGAATCTCAGGCATCTAATGGTGAATTAATTGAGGGAGATCTGATGCACGCTCCTCTCAGTCTAGTCTCCATGACATCTTATTGGACTGTGGCTCAGTCCTCTGGGACCACTGTTACAACAGTTCAGGAAGCTTCATTTCCACCAATAGCGGCACTGCCATCTGTATGCATGACTTCACTGCTTCTCACAAACCCTGCAGTTCACTGTGAGAGAATGTCGCTGTTGAGACATGAAGCAAAAATGAAAAAGATGTCATATTAAACATACTTATAGGTATTTGCATATATATCCTGCTGCTGTGTCAATCTTTTACTTGCATATGATAGTTTTAAGAAACTAAAACACCTTGCAAATGTTCTATAGTCAAAAAAATGTTCCATGCATGTCAATTTGTCATGGCTGTTTTATCAACTAAAATTGTGGAATGAACATAAGATGTCATAGTATTAAATCCAAAAAGGTAAGAATAGGAATCAGATAAATCATGTTCAATTATCGCAGAACGAGAGTAGCGTCCAAAATCACTTTAATAAAGGACCATCAGCATTTAGGCCACACCACCACAAATATATATTTAAATGCTATTAAATATTGTGCTATATTTGTTTGTTTCTGTCTCGCCTCAAGTAGAACACATTCACAGAATAGACATATTTCCTCTGTAATATTTGGAAAAGAATTCATAACATTGTCTATTGTGTAATACTGGAAAATTAAATCATAACGTTAGAGAAAAATGCTAGTAGATTTCTTAAATCCAGACATATCACTTCATTAAAAGAACACACTTCAGATATGACAATTTATTTGATAAATAATGAAGCACATCCTGCTTTTACCTTAGACAAAGGCAACGAAGTGAATGACCCCATTTTGCAACTACATACTGCCCTCTGTTGGTTTGTCCAGCTGTAGTTCACATAATTCAGAGCCACTCCTTTGGTTTGATAATATTAGTCTTCATTACCATTATGCTCAGAGAATATGTGGTTTCTTTGGCTACCCGATAGACAAATCGTACTAAATCTGTTGATTTAGTGTTAATATTCTATAAACTATAGAAATATACTGACTTCTGACAATGATTATATACAATGTGAAAATCTGCCAAGACAAGCCCTAACAAGACCATGTATCTTACATTTTATTTAAAATTAATTTTAAAATTAATATTTATACATTTTAAATAGAATATATTTTATATGTATTGTTTATGTAAATGATATTATATATTTTTATTTATTGTATTTTATTCTCAATTTTATTAGGCAATTATGCATAAATGCCATCAACAGTAGCAAATGTGAAAATCCATAAGTAACACTCACTTTAATCTGAAATAAACTTTCTGCATAAATACATTTTTTTAATCAGTTTGCTTTTGAACCAGCGTTCATTTCACAAAGATTCAGCTTTAAGACTCTAACATACATCAACACCTCAGATTCAGATTTCCCCACCAACCGTTCATTAAAACATTCTGCTGCTGTGTTTTAAAATTCTGTATTGTCCCTGTTCAGTACTGCAGTGGGTAAAGACATCAGTTAGTACAGTGAACAATACACCTCGACTTTCAATAATCACTCTTTTTTCAAGTAGGCTTATCGGTGGCAAGCTGAATTAAGGGATAAGTATCTGTCAAGAAAGCATAAAGCTGCTCACTCACAACCTTTTCTCTCTTACAACATTATGCATCCAGCCATGAATCTCTGCTGAATGTGCTGTAAGTCAGCTGTTTTGCAAACAGGCCTCGGAGTGGTTTTGGTCATGGTGAGTGTTTCTGCATCTATCCTGTTATTCACTCGCTATGTTTAAGAAAACATAAATCTTTTGAATCAATAATGCAGTACAATACTGAATGTTTATTATTCACCAGGCTCCAACTCCTTTCAGAGGTTTGAATTGGCATGGTATCTTTAAGTGCGAATATACATTGCATCAATATCTATTTTTTTAAAAACTAGTTTTTCCAACATCAGTGTTTATTGTGCTACAAGAGAAATGGATTGCCTGGAAATCGTACCTTTTATTCACAGTTACAGCACTCTCCTCCAATAGTGCAGTTTATCAAATCCTGGACTAAAAGTAGACAACTGAAAAAAATGTAAATAGTGTCAGCATTTTAATAATATGCAGTACAGTATAAAGGTTCCCCAAGATGGCTGAACCTGCCAGTGACCCGAGATGCAAACACACACCCACGCAGCAGCGGCTCACGGGATTGACCCATTCTGTCAAGATTACAAGCAATCAGAGAGGAGCGGCTCTCTTTCACTCCGCCCCTCCCCCTCGCCAATATGTTAATTGGATACTCTCTCATGCAAATTATTTGCAAGTTATGAGTGCTGCGAGTGGCATCTGCTGAGACCGGGCTGCTTCGAGTATGCGCATACGTCTTTCTGGGTTGATGTACTGTAGTTAACTTCTATTGGATAAAAATACTTATTTTTGGAGGAAATAGGTACCCGTGATCAGCATTTTTGCATGCAAAAACACATTTGGATCTCACATTCTAAACATTTGTATTATATCTGATCCAGTAATGCTGAACTGAGTGGCTTTTCTCAAAATAGAATGCCATAATCTTGCAAATCTCTCATCTCCATATTGAGTCTGGTAGGCCCCTGTCAGCGTCAGACAGTGGCATTCAGCATGCTTGATAGCACAACAGTACATCTCCACATCATTCAGCAGTCAACAGTCTTACAGGCCATTTGAATTGCAGCAGACCAGGCCAACTCCAGCCGAATCCCTGCCTGACAGGGGGACTGTGCATGAAATCATGCAAAACATATGAGCTCTTGATTAGACGTCCACTCCAGCGTGAGATGCACACACGATGGCACGTGTATTTTTTACGTGTGTGTATGTGTGTGCGTGTCTGCGTGTGTGTTGGACCGTGGCTGACGGGTTGTTGACACATTTTCATTACACTGGGATCATGTTGCTTTTGGCCCCGAGTGGCTGGCTGTGGTTCCTCTACCTTACACATACTCAGCCACTATATTCTATTATCAACAACTCATGGAGTGTTTGATTATGACAATGTCATAAAAAAGCCTTTCTTTTACCAAGCTCGAAAATGATTGTCCTTTAAACCAGTCCAGTGTATTGTTTACATTTATAAAAAGGAGAGTGCCAACAGGATAATGGACTACATTACTTGGAAGAATAATTTTAGTTTATTAATAGGAGTTTTTATAATTAATAGTAATAAATGTTACACTTCATTAAATATTAAAATTTTAACATAGCGCTATTGCAGTCATTTGCAATGCAATGCAGGGTCATTTATACAGGGCATACAAACATTCATGCTTTGCATTGATTTTGTATGAATCAGACCAAAGTGATAAAACAACGACCGATTAAAGGAAAATCCATGTTAATCATATTTTTTATAATCATATATTTTCATGGCATTGCGTGAAATCTCATTGGACCGAAGTACTGCTCCTCGTGTAAGTATTGGTGCATGTCATGTCAAAAACATTGTATTTATGAGTTAAACATATGGTATCATAAATTTTCTTTTGAGTCCCAAGTGTGCAAGTTGGGGGCGTGCCATTAAGAAAACATGGCGGACGCAGGGATGCATCGTCTGTATTTACAGTAAATTTGTTGAAATTAAACTATTATTATTTTTTATTTACAACAAAACTAGCTAAGTTGCATGTACAAAAATATTACGATCTAACGGATTACGATAATAAATATGAACTTCCAAGCACGAATATTCATCAAACATGGATGAGGAGAGACTGATTGTGAAGTTTAGAAACAGATATTATTACAAATCTCTCAAGTTTGATCAAGAAAAAACAACATTGCGTCGGTTTCTTGGTGTTTCTCGTAGGTGCTGTGGCCCCTGCTCACACTGAAAATGCATGGGATCGAACATGAACAAGCAGAGACTGATTGCAGACGATTGGAAGTGGATAATTATCTAACAAATACCTCGAGTTTCACAAGGAAACTGTGAAAAGCATACCATCTACTGTAGTAAAGCAACGCAGAATCATGAAAATATAAGGTATGTGTCCGTATTGGGTGAGCGTGATTTGACCTCCTTGTTGATCCTGGAACATCATTCCAATCAACCAATCAGAATTAAGAGATAACTTTTCAGGAAATGTCAGTTTTAGATTTACAATCAGGATTAGGTGCTTCTACACCCTTGCTAATCAGCTATCATTTCACACTGATTATAGGAATAAATTATGGGTAGGGTTAGATTTAGGTGTAGGGATTGGGTTTAGTCTATATTTTAGGACAGTAATGTTGATCCAGGATCAACAAAAAGATGTTGATCCAGGAATATGTCTTACTTGGCAAAATCACAGCGACCGTCCGTATTGCGCTCTTCAGCGGCGTCAGTATTAGAGAGCGGCAAACTTAGAGCTATGTTCTGATTGGCTGTGTTTTATGATTGATTGCGTCACTCCCCATTTTCACGTTCACTGTCTTCTTTCATGTAAACAAAAGTGTCAAAGTTTGGAGAGAGAGAAAAAAAACTTCAAATAGCTGTGGTGCAGTAACACCGCATCGGAAGGACATTTTCATATTCAAATAATAAATATAGAAATATTTTTTTATTATTTTATGATGGACTTCTATAGTTAATTGAAAGTTGAAGAATGAAAACTATAGTATGCATAAACGGCATTCGAAAAGTAGCCCTAACTAAATATATGTGGTAAACATGTTTATCATAAAACATTTTTTTTTAAAACACAATTTCAATGTGACTTTCACAAAAAAAAGATAATATCTGTTTTAATAAACTACTGAGAACCCACACTATGTATGCAAGTGTTTTTGGCTTTTATGTTGGTATTTATGGCCTAATGTAACTCCATTAAATTGGAGACATTGCGTAGCCCTATTCATAAAAGGCCTTCCGAAACGTCTTAATATGACGTCATAAAGAGCCTTTAAAGCGATTTGGAAAGAAGCGTTGAAGCAGATTTAGGCTACGTACCTGTTCTCCTCGCGGGATTACTGACACGTTGCTCTGTAGGATCTCCGTGGTACCTGTTGACCGGCACGAGTTTGTACCCAGCTTCACGTGCAGACCCCCTGTCGTATGTAAAAGCATGTGAAGTCGTTATAGTTTTCCCCCTGCCGGGCTGGTGGTGGTGTGCACGGGGGGCCGTGTAGAGTCCCGTAAAGGATCTGTGTGGTGTTTGTTATGTTTTTGTTGTGTTGTGTTGTGTTGTGTTGGGTTGTGTTGTGTTGTGTTGTGTTGTGTTTTTTGTTTTGTTTTGTGTTGTGTTGTGGTGTGGTGTTTGTTATGTTTTTGTTGTGTTGTGTTGTGTTGTGTTGAATGGTGTGTGTTGGGTGGTGTGACACAGTGATTGACGAAAGGAGAGCTGGGTGGTTATTCTCTCTAATCAAATGAGCTTTAATGGTTTATAGCAACCCCACCCGACCCCGCTCATCATTAGTAATGGCTGTTAATCACTGTTAACACCTGCTATAAACCATATGTATTAGTAGATAGAATCAAATACATATTAAAAGCAATGAAAGGGTTATCAAAGGGTTCAAAATACATTAAATGATATTCAATGAAATGCAATAAACTGAATGATTTTTGTGTTCGTCTTGATTAAACACTTCAAACTCTTGATTTAAATCCAGCAAGATGTTATGCAGCATTCTAAGACTTCAGTGCATGTTTACATAAACCAACACTTGATAAATAAATAAATAAATCTTCCACGGACTGGACTGCTGTGGACTGTAGGCCAGTGATAAGCATGTTCAATGTTATAAAAATGAAATAAACAATATACTGACTTCTAAAGGCACTTTTTGTTAAGTTAGTGATCTTCATTTTGTTCTTTTTTTTAACAAATATTAATAGTTATGTCCTCTGCTTCTGACCCTGTGGACAAATGCACTGGACACCAAACAGCTGGACAGACACTGGCTGCAAGATGAATCTTGTGACAGGGATTTCAACAAAATGCATTTGTAAAGCTTTACAGAATCAAATGAACAAGACTGTGTGAATATTTAACATTGACCCGAGAAAAGATTTTTAGGGAAAAAAATAGTTTTTTTCATGTCTTTACATTGTTTAGAATGTAAAAAAAAAAAAAAAAAAACAAAGGTAAAACATTATATTTCCTTCATAGTTAGTGCTATGTCCTCGGATATTTTGGATGGCCTTTTCTGTCTGCAGATGTCTTAAAATGGGCCATAATCGGTTTTCTATTATATACATGTCTATAAACAACTCTAATTTGAATATTAATGTGTTCTTGGGGCAACATGTAATGAAAAAAGAAGTGTAATAATGGGAGTAATATTTGACAAGATTTTCATAATAATATATAATATTTCATAGAATTTTTAAACATAATTTATTTCCGTATTCATTTATGTCTCCCAAAATGCTAATAAACATGCTTTTAGTCCCGGTGTCCTCATATGAGGACAAATCAACGTCCTGTTTCGTAAAAGAAAGTCATATTTTGATTTGAAACCCCATAACATTTTCCTGAGATGTTGATTTATGACAAAAAAATTTGAAAATTAATCAGATTTAAATGATAATTACAAAATCTTATCATATTTCCACAAGAGTGTCACTAAAGAATATCACACATATTTGAAGACCAATGAGAGGGAGTGGTCATAGTGAAACATCCAAACATTTATGAATGTGCTCTGTACAGGACATCCAGACTTAAAACTGTGGCATGTACGTATAGTCTCAGAGAAATACACCACAATATAATGTCTTCATATGAGGTTACAGGGTCTCAGGAGGTTAGCACTCATTAGAATATTACTGGGACATTCATCAGAAACCACTAAGAATACACACACACACACAATATAATTTGCAAAGATTTACAACTGAACCTTATTGTAAAATATGTTGCCAATTAAATTTGTAATGGTAATTATTTATAACTGACAATTATTTAGGCAAAGGTATATGAAAAGACTGAAGGAACTCTTCAGATCAACCTTTAGATAAATAGTATCATTCTGCCTTACTTGTCCACTTGCTTGTTGCTTGCACCCCAAAAATGAAAATTGACACCCTCAGGCCATCCAAAATGTAGATGATTTTTTTCTTCAGTAGAAGATTGGAGAAATCTATCATTACCTCATCCTCCTCATGATCCGCTGCATTCATGGTGCCATCAGAATGAGAGTCCAAACAGCTGATAAAAACATCACAATAATCCACAAGTAAACCACACAACTCCAGTACATCAGTTAATGTATTGTATGAAAAGCTTGCCACTGTTTGTAATAAGCCAGCATAGATAACAGATCCCTTTGCAGAATTTTTTATTTTTGGGTGAACTATTCCTTTATAAGACCTCTCCTTACCCATTGAAAAATCACTGTAATTTGCGGTCTCTTGGGACTACTTGCTTTATTTATCTGTGTGATTGCAATGTAAAGAGTTTACAATGTAATCTTTTACCTCATAGACGCATATAATAATACTGTCATCATGCCAGAGCTGTATATCGCTTGACTTTGATGAAAGAACTGAACCCAAACAGTTCTGCCCCTGTTTCCAGCTCCCTGCCATCATACGTCTGCCCCTGCCACCCACTGGCATTTGGAGAAAGCTCCAAAAGCCCCGAATCAAATAATGCTTTATGGACACGGTGTCCTGCAAATGTTACATAACCCTCCATTACGTGCAGATTTCCCATGAGATTGACTTGCCAATCGACCCCAGTAGGATGTGGGGAGGGGTTGGGTGGACAGAAATACCGATAAGTTAAGAAAAAGCTCATTTAGACCTGAATAGAAATTATTGACCTGGAAGCAGCTGCTGGTTGCTTGCTGATTTGTTGCCGGTTCTGGCAAGAACAATTACTGCTGTGGTCTGGTCACTTGGAGCCAGTGATAAAGGTTTATTACTGAGTTCATTGGCAATGTGAAGATGCTGAAGATCCTTTACATTCCTCTGCATGGAATGATTCCACACAAAGCAGATACAGTGGGATCCAAAAGTCTAAGACCTTCTCTTTTCTTTTTTTTACGCTTTTAATTTAATCAGCATAATAATTTGAGTGAAAGGTTTCCGTGTTTTGCCATTCTGAAACCCTAAGAAATTCCAGGGTTTCAGAAAGAACAGCAGCTGTTCAAAACCAGCATACATTGAAAAATATATATATATACAAATAGCATCTCGTGCAGTGGAAGCAAGAACATCTGACCATCTTTACAAAGAGTCATGGTTAATGTAACAAATAAATTTGTGACCTAGAAATAGTGCAGAATTGGAATCATTTTCATAATATTTATTTGTTTTATACAGTTTTTTTTTTCAACCAGATTGTCCATTTTTGTGAGTTAAATATTCATTCTTTCCATAGTTTTTTTTCCCCTTTGAAAGGTTTTTATTCAAGATAATCAAAATTTAATTTGGGATTTTTTTTAGGAAAAACAGGTCTTATATATCTTATTTAGTTTCTATTTAAGAAATAACAGAAGAAAGAGCACACTGTTTTATTTTCTTTATTTTACTAAAGCACAATGTTTTGTTGATATTGTGAGTGTACACAAATAAAAGTAGACCCTTCACAGATTCAAATGATGTATTACACTTATTTTTACGATCAAAAATTACGGAGCATTTTAAGTTCTTTTTGCTATTTTATTAGGAAAAAATGCAAGTGCTCTCGCCAGCATCTTTGCAGACCCCTGACGGTCAAGTATGGTTTTTATATACATATATTTTATATTTCCATGATGCCCCTGTCTACTGTTACAGATCAACTGAAGAAATTATAGCATCTATAAGGACATTTTGCACCTTTGTATTTACTTTGACTTTTGCTTTCAATCAAATATAAATTCAGCAAGAATTCCTTTCTGCTTTACTCCTCGACTAACAATATTTTTTAAAACACACAATAGAAACAGCAGGGGCTTTTCTGAAAATTGCCAAACTAGGGTTTTAATGCATAAGATCTTCTTTGTGTGGCTTCTATTGCAAAGCTACAGGCTACGAGTAGCTGTCTATCAGCATGAGTCTAGCTAATGAAGCATTGTAACTTGATGTGACAATAATTTGGTCTCAGTCATTGGTTTAGTTTAGCAATTTAGTTTTTCAAAATGCTAGATTTACAGAGTTATCTCTCTCTCTCTCTCTGGATTCTCAAACAGAGAGATAATATCTGAAATAAATATGTTTTTTTATCATTTATTTATCTCAAGAATGACAGTAGCATTCCTGGATGTTTCAGTTCTTTACACAGTAATGAATGCCACTTTGAGACACTTCCCCTCACACGTCCCTACAGGTTCACCGGCTAAGCTTCATGCTGATTATCTTGTCGGATCCTGTTCCTGTGCTAGCCGGCTTGATGACAGCACAGTCAGACTAACCTGCTAAGCTGCCCGACGACAGTACACACATGACGAATGGCGTGCGGGGGAGCTGCTCGCTATTAATTAAGTCAAATGGTCGAATGTCAAAGCGGCAAAGGTCAGCGCTAATCTCTGCGACCTGTCTCTGCTGCTCTGTGCCAGAGACCTATTGCTTTATCTTTTGATTATGAGTCACCCTTTATTCTAACCCTACCGAATTGATTGTTTACAAGGTGGAATCTCCAGGGGAAGAAGAAAGAGCAGAGAATAAAAATGAGCTTTGTTAAGTATGGCTGTTCAGAACACTGTCTACTTGTGATGTAATCCAGGGTAATGTCTAACCTTAAAGTGCCCCAAAGTTTCCCTTTTTGTGACACAGGTTTGTCACATTTTCATCATCATCTTTGACTCTTTTAATTGTTTTATTTTTTTGTGCTTTAAAAAATTCTTAACTCATTCTTAAAGGGATAGTTCACCTCCAAATCACACTCTCTATCAGGATGCACCCTCATTTCCTTTCATGTCCTTTCAAATGCGTTTGACTTTTCTTTCTTCTGAGGATCACAAAATGTGCCTTTTTGAAGAATATCCTACCACTTTTTTTCAAATATAATGAAAAAGAAAAAATGAAGATATCATAAAACGCATGCTCTATGTTACAAGTTTTTTGAAGGGTTACACGTATGACTGTGCTAAATGTTAGGCTACAAAAATATGTAGTACAGTAAGTACAATATGCACATATAGTTAGGGTTTGGTTTAGGTGCTTGTAATTATTTATAGTTTACTGTTACAGTTTTTCTCTATTGCTAAAACACTATAACCAGGCTTTTGATCTAAAATTTCAAAACCATAATGCCATTTATCAAAAACACACCCATTTCCCTAAACTATAAACACTATTCCCCTTTTTGACAGATGAATCAGATTTGTTGAACTGTCACTGCAAAACTCTATACACAAATCCCTTCATTTCTCATTGCCTAGACTATGTTGTCATTTAGAAAGCACTAGCATTTAATATTGTTCACTCAAGTCAGCATAGCTTGAGCTCAATTAGCAAACAATTACCAAGGTGGAAACACTAAGAGTCAAAATTCAACACACATCAATCAGATCCTTCAATAAATAAATAAAAGGGCCCGAATCAGTTCTTCCATTTTGAACATGGATCCGAGGATGTTGATCTGACCGGTGGATGCCACGACATGGGGAACATAAAAGGGGGAGAGGAGGAGGATAGAGAGAGGCGCAGACATAAGAGTGGAGGAAGAGGGAAGGAAGAGGATGAGGATGAGGATGAGGATGAGGGGCAAGGAGACAAGTAGTCTCAGATGAAATTCGTGCCACTAGTTGACCATTTCCTTGTCCATGGTATGACTATGAGGGAGGCTGAGCAATGAGTTCAGCCAAACTTAAGTTGCTTCACCGTCGCCTCGATCATAAGAACCTTCAGGGAGGAAAACAGGTAGGTGTTCCTCAGTGTACTCTACTGTAACTTTTGAGTGCTGTACTCTGTTACAACACATGCATCAAATTGCCTTACATACAGATAGAGTTTCTGTCTGCTTCCATTTTGTAAAAAGGATGTTACAGTTATCATACATCTATTTTTTGTCAGGACACAGAGACTATTGAAATGGGAAGAAGCCTGACTATACAGTTCAGCTGATCCAGGAGTGAATCGGCATGCAATAGATTTTCACCCCGCGGCCTAGCTAGGGCTAGTATAGCCTGTGATGTTGACGAGATTCTCTGGCCTGACCCAGAACAAAGATGTGATGCTGGGGCAGAATATTTTTTGTTGTTGTTTGGTGTATTGTACTGTACAGTACATTAAGGAATAAAAAATGTGCAAATGTGTACACGTGTGTTCATTATGTGAAAAGTTCCTTGAGGGGGAGAACCACATGCAACATAACTTATTACTGGTTTTTGGTTTTTGTTGTATTGTTTTGAATTGATCTCACCAGTGTGTAAGACTATGCTGTAGTGTGTGTGTTTTTGAAAGCGTGTGTGTGATGTCTGAGGCCAAAGTTTTGTTTTTCAGCAAGAGTGAATGGTTTTAAGTGTAGAGCTTCATTTTGACCTGAAAAAAAGATGTTGGGTGAGACGTTATGGATTTGTTTACTGTTTTGAGAATACGAGGCATAGTTTCAAAAATGTGTTTAAGCAATCGAGAAAAACTAATACTATAATAAGTACTGTGACATAACGAGACACTGTAAATGGTTGTTACCATTTGTAGCTATTGATAACGTTATTTTGATATCCTCCCCCAAGCTTCCTTGCGCACATCCATTAAGAAGTAGCATTGTCCCGCTTCAGAATCATTGGACGGAGGCTCAATTGATTCAATGATCGTTATCACAGGTTAACGCTCAATGGATGGGAATATTACAAGTGACCAACTGATAATTTAAAGATCTGTAATCCAAACAAAGCTAAAGGTATTCAAACATGTGTAATTTAGAACATGATGGGAGGAGATGTTAAAAAATGACAGATATACGATTATGGTGAACTATCCTTAAATGAGAAACAATTAATAAGATAATAGAAGAATTTTAATCAGACCTGTTATTGTAAATACTTGAGGTTCAGTGACAGGGCATTATGGTAAGGATATGGAGAATGTTGCCTTCATTGGGAGCAGCTTAGACAGCATATAGCTTCTCATAGGAATTGTATCCCCGGCTGCTCATAGTCTGCTGTCGTCATTAGCCGTCTCCAGCTTACGATTTGTGTTTTAATGGCGCTGTCTGACTGTCCCAGAAATCGGCTATTTATAGATAAGACCCAAAGTGTGTAGCCAACGACGGCTTTGCGGTTCATTTTAACCAGTACCCATTCATAACCGTGGGCGCTCAAATGTTTTTAAACAAATTGAAAATATGTGATTTAAAATCCCATTTAAAGCTGTAAATAAACAGAAAATCTAGAATTAAAAAATAAAAAACTAAGTATTATATGATGATGTAAAATGCCATTGTTATTATATTTTATAGAAATACATTGATAATATTAATATATGATTATGTTATATAATAATAAAAAATATACGAAATTCAGATCCACTATCTCTAGGTCACCAACAGGCACATTTCAAGCCTTTCATCAGAACTGGGACATCAAAAAAGTGCGATGTTCCCGTATTTGGATACTCTTTTTGATACTATTATAGATATGGATATAAAATGGATATAAATGGATATATGGATATAAATTTACCTGTAGTACAGAGTCATTGACAAACTGTACTGTGCACGCAATAAAGAGGTGCTTCATTGTTGAAACGATATAAGAAAAGTCAATTTATGGATATATACGTATTACTGCCATTTCGATGTAAGAAACTGCTGCAAACAATTCAGTGCTTGAGTCAACTGTCCGAATCAATCCAGTTGAATCACAACCTTTTGACCGATTAAATCAAAAGTGTTCCTTGGCAAATTTGGCATCTTATTCTAAAACAGCAAACAGAAAATGCATGATTTCTCATGAATATTATCAAAGAAAATGATTCTTATGTTGATATATGATAATATCATCAGACAATGATTTATCAGTGATATTTTATTGAGGCACAGCAGTATTTCACTGGGGCTCATCAGCATATAATGCTGGCAAAAGAGGGAGAAACCAAATAATAAGGTATATCTACAAAAAAATCTATTAAACTTTACATTGATAATATGATATGCAATAAAAATGTTTGCTAAATTAGAGGCATTTTCACCAGTGATTTCAAACTTTACAGTCTCCACTGTACAGTATGTGCAATATTTTCTCAATGCATTTAGTCTCTCCATAAAACGATCACAGGCTAACAAACAAACTATGACAAGCGTGAGTAATCAGGCAAGAGCAGAAAACAAATATACTGCATATTGTTTACCGAGTCCAATCTAGCCTGCAAATCTCACTGCATGAATCAGTTTTCATTTCGGGAAAAGTTTTCAGTGACTAATTTGTTTCTTGTGAGAGTTGTGTGTGGGTAGTCTGAAGCCTGGTAATATATTCCATGACAAGACTTTGCAGCGATCTGCATGCCCTTCAGTATCTCCCTCACAAAAGCGCTTTACATGTGAAACACATGCTGCTCATTGCATTCTTTCCCTACATGTGAAAATCAAATATATATAATACCAAAAAATAGTTGTATCCTTGCCCAGTCGTGGCATCCTGTGTGATTAATTGATGCCTGTATTCCGACACATTTGAATCATTAAACACATGCAACACTGAACATAGCACTCTCATTAATATCAGTCAACCCTGCTGTCCACAGGGTTTCGGCTATCTGCGCCTTTCTTTCTCAAGCTAAGCCCTGTGGTTTGTTTTAAAGACGCGTCCATCCACATAAAACCATTTTGATCAGAGCAAATGGAGTCAGTTAAGCGAGTGGGCCTGTTTTTAAAGCCCATGGCTCTCGTCTTGCTCCACGCAGCAGGTCGCCCTGCTCTGTGGCTGGGCAGCAGATGACTTGTCAAGACGGTTTTATGTATTTGTATACACACACATATATATTGGTTTCAACCCGTGGACTGCGAAGCATCGGACTCTCCTGGCAGCTCCTCTGGCTGTTTAGAATCATTAATGTTCTCCAAATACCCCAGCGCTCCAGCAGCCCCTGCCGAGCATGGTGGACTGGAACGCATCGCCTGCAGGGAGCAAGATAAAACCGGCAAAGAGAGAGAAAGAGAGAGTTTGAAAGAGAATCAAAGTCCAGCATCAAAAACTCAGCTTTCCCTTATGAAGCTGTAAAAAAAGGGAGGGCGAGGGAGAGAGAATGAGACCAAGAGGCCAAGATGGGAAAAAGAGCGTTGGGAGAAATAACGTGGGGCTTACTAGATACAGCTCCAGCTGTCAAGGAAGTCATATAGATCTCTGTAATGGAAATTTCTGATAGGTCCAATGATGAGCAGAGAGTACATACTGCTTTTTTTCCTTCTTTAAAAAAAACTCTCCTCACAGATGGACCTCCAAATGTTTCGGGGGAGGCTCTCTCTGCGCTCTCTCTCTCTCTTGCATGGCAGCATGGGTATATTTGGAAACTCAACAAACACAAGGACGAGAAACAGTCACCACCGCTCCCTGTTGTGAGGTGCTGGAAAGGCAAATGAATAACGGGATCGTTAGCCTAATGATTGACACGAGGGGCCAGAAAAGACAAGCTTCCTGACCAGATGCACCCTGTGTTTGACGTTAGAGCCGATCGATGGTGTCAGATTAATCTACAAGTTCTTACAACCACAAGTGGTGCAGTAGAGCATTCTGTGTTTTAAGAGAAAAAGGTCTCGTGGGGTCTTTCAAATAGGCGTGATGAAGATCAGAGAATGATTGCGGAGATAACTTCTTTGTGCAAATGAGGAGCAGTTATTGAAAAATCTCTCCACTGATAGCTTTCTGCCAGGGAGCCAGTGATGAGTGGGCAGTTTCATGTGTGCGGGTGTGAGAATATAAAGTCTGCTCCATTGCATCGCTCTGAAATATCTTAGCAGCATAAGCAAGTGTGCAACTTACGTCCAACAATAACTGACCTATGACCTTTTTATGACCTTTGTTTTTAAAGAAATAGTTACATTTTTGTTCGTTGAGTGAGTGTTGCAAAGAAAGAAAGAAAGAAAAAGAAAAAGAAAAAGAAAAAGTAGATAATGGAAAAGTATATAAGCACAGAAAAAAATATGTTGGCCATTGGGTTTTAAAGGGGTAGTTCACCCAAAAATGAAAATAAACCTATATGATTTACACACCCTCAAGCCATCCTGGGTGTATATGACTTTCCACTTTCAGACGAATACAATCAGAGTCATATTAAAAAATGTCCTGGCTCTTCCAAACTTTATAATAGCAGTGAATGGGGTTTAAGAAGAAAGGAAAAAACAATATGCTGATGAAGTCCAATAAAGTGCATCAATCCATAATAAAAAGTGCCTCACACGGTTGCGGGGGGTTAATAAAGGCCTTCTGAAGTGAATCGATGCATTTTTGTAAGAAACATACTTTTGAAATACAACACTTTTGAAATCACTGGTGAAAATGCCTCTAATTTAGCACAATGTCTAAAGCATGTACTAAGCGGCTGCTGGATAAGCTCCAGGAAAACATCAGATGGGCACAAATGGAGATTAAATCCAGAAAATCTTGCAGCATCTCCATTGTCAAAGGCCGACTTACTAATGACTGGTTCTGTTTAGCGGGAGAGCCCATACCAACGGTCATGGAAAAGCCCATCAAAAGCCTTAGACGTTGGTACACCACAGACCTTAAAGACTCAAAACAGGTGGAACAACTCAGGCAAGAGACAGTCAGTGGACTCAAGAGAATCAATGGTACAGCTCTTCCGGGGAAGTTGAAAATAATGGGTTGTCTCAACCGTAACTTCGAAATGCCCCGGAGAAACCAGGACAGAACACCGTATAACACCAGTTACGGCTCTTTCACTTTGTTTGGAACACTCATATTGAGTTACGGCATTCTGTCTTTGTTTAACTGCGTGTAAAAATGAAGTTACGGTGTCGGATTGGAGTTCCCCTTCAGGAACTCTCACTGCCAGTGTGGGGGGGGGCCGAGATCGCTTTGGGAACGCCCCTGCGTGACCGCGTTCTGAAGCACGTGTAAAATCAGTCCAATGGAGCAGCGAGACGTCACGAGCAGGGTGACATGAGCGCCAGGAAGCATAAAAGCGCATACGGCAGAGCGCAAGTTAGCTTCTGCTCTTCAGTAACGCTCTGTGTATGTGTCAGTATTATTTACTGTTGTCTGTCAGTCCACAATCATTCAAAAGAATATATCAAAGTCTAAACTAATATCTATTGCGAGCAAAAGGCATTACAGCTGGTGTTTGCCTCCCTGCCCCACTATCGGCAGCGTAGATACACACGATCTGTGTGGTTGTTTGATTATGAGCGGAGCATGCACGTCATTTCGAGGAGTTGAATTGTCATCTCTGCAGTTACTTCTCGCTGCGTATGCGCCGCTCTCGCCTGGCTGTGTTTGATGAGAGCAGCCAGGCTCGCGATCCCGCTGGCAGCGGATGTGATGAGTGTCGAGACAGAGGAGACTGTGGACTCGCCATCACAGTCCCTCGCGTATGAGGTGTGAATCGTGCAGTAGCCAAAATAAAATATTATTTGGCCAGCCTAGAAACAGGACGCTAGTCCTAAACGGGATTAGGGGGTGTGATTCGTGCAGGTCGCCGAAATACAATATCGTTTGGCCGCCGAGAAACAGTGACGCCTGGTCCTAAAAGGATTATTGTGTGTTTATTCGTGGAGTCCCGCCAAAATAAAATATCGTTTTGCCAGCCTAGAAACAGGATGCTCGTCCTAAAATTAATTAGACCAGCGTTTTCTGAATCCAAATCACAGCCTTCACAACGGGGCCTTCCGTTTTTCCCCGATCTCCATGCTGAGGTGTCAAGATTGTGGGAGAAACCGTATTCATCCCGTATTACAGCCCCACAGTCTTGATTTATTCAAAAGATCATCGTGGGGCTGAATGATAAGGTATGTGGGGCGATGCCAGTGGTGGAGCAGACGTTTTCGAGCTATCTCTCCCCATCCTCAGTATCATCCCTGAAGGCCCCGAAGCTTCCAATCAGGCCCGTTAGGCTTACATCGAGTCAGGTTGTGAAAGCTTATACGGCGGCAGGTCAGGCTGGTGCATGTTTGCACACCATGGTGGTGTTACAAGCATACCAGACTGACCTGCTCAGGGGTGGGGCTGCTGAGTGGGAGCAGCCCAAGCCGTCAAGCTCCTCATATCACCAGTCTCAAGAACAAAGCGTTGCAACCCACACCCCTCCACAGAAAGATCGGGGGTCCCACTGTTGCAGAGGCACGGCGTAGACTGTTGTCGTGGGGATCGCGGGTGGATTTAGTGGAGGGATCCGAGACGGGCTCGTCCTTTTCTTGGTCCTCACCCGCTAGATCCCGCAAGAATTTGCTCCAGGCATGGTTAGGGCATTCCTTTACCCGAGGGCTGGGTATGTCCCTAAGGTGCCCACATCTTCACCAGGGCCCATAGTACTTAAAGCATTCTGTCCTCCTCCGTACCAGGAAATAGGCCAAGAAAGGCTTAATCTGCTCATTCCAGTTCGAGCACTGGACGCTTACGATGCCCCGTGGCGTAAGGCAGATCAGCTATTGGTTTGTTTTTGGTCCGCCAAAGAAAGGATCTCCGGCGACCAAGCAGACTATGAGTAGGTGGGTGGTCGAGGCCATCTCACTAGCCTACGAGTCCTCTGGCCTCCCGTCACCTATGGGGGTCAGAGCGCACTCGACCAGGAGTATGGTGGCCTCCAAGGCTTTCAATTTGGTTGTGGCCTTGCAGGACATTTGTGCTGCAGCGAGCTGGTCCTCTCCGCAAGCTTTTGTCCGCTTTTACAACCTAGACTTGGCTTCTACCCTAGGTTCCCAAGTTCTCTCTTCTTGATGTGCTCATCTGATACACACACAGGCAGGGACTTGTTAGTATGGCGCAATGGGTATTCTCGTTTCCAAAGCGATCTCGACGCAGCTTGAGTTCCTGAAGGGGAACATCTCTAGGTTACGTATGTAACCATGGTTCCCCAAGGGAACGAGACGCTGCGTCCCAGGGCCATACTTCCAGCATCCCTGCCAGCGCCTACACCTCTCACATCGAAGCTAACTTGCGCTCTGGCCGGATGCGCCTTTATGCTTCCTGGTTGCTTACGTCACCCCGCTCGTGACGTCTTGCCATTCCATTGGACTGATTTTACACTTGCTTCAGAACGTGGTCACGCTGAAGGTGTTCCCAAAGCTTTTTGACACAGCGTCTCGTTCCCTCGGGGATCCATGGTTACATACGTAACCTAGAGAAGTTATACGGTGTTCTGCCTTCTTTTTTTTACTGTCCATTAAAGTATGCCACATTTTAATTACGGTGTAGACAGGGCCGGATTTACCTTTTTTCATGACATAGGCAAAAAAAATTTTTGGGCCCCTCTTCCCTATTAAAATAATCAGCCTAATATTACCACCCAAGCAAACAAAAATGTTTCTTAATCAGTGGAAACTGTTACAGTGTTTTCTATCGCAATAAGCGCTTGCGCTCAGTCAAAGAACAATGAATGTAGGTTTTAATTTGTTTGAGAACTCAGAAAGACCGTTCCATATAGTTTATTTGTTTCAAGACATTTGACATGTTTCCGTGTGTTGAACTAATTTTTTACGCACCTCATCCCAAACCTTCCGTTGCAAATTCCAAAATGTAATTTTAGAGATAATAAGGAGGCTTGAGCCATTGATATGCAGGCTAATGCAGTTATTAATGCAGTCTAATGTGGTTATTACAGAGAGAGAGGGAGAGAGAGAGAGATTAAGTGAGTGTGAATACTTGCGTCTGTGTGTCTTTCAGCAGTATTCAGCAGCAGCGTCTAGTAATAGCGAATCTTTAAGTTAAACTGCTTCAAGAACCTCGCTACTGGGAAATGTCATGTAGCTTTTCAGCCGCAAAACTATTTTATTGATAAATTCGCAGTGCAGCGCTGACAAGAAGTTTATGTTCGCGTCTCCGCGTGTGTGCGAGTGCGTGTCTGCACTGTGTGTGCGTCTGTGAGAGAGACTGGGAGAAAGAAAGCTGATTTCCGTAGCCTACATAAAAAAAGGTGGAAAACATGGAAATAATTTGTCATTTTTTTACCCTATTGTTTGTTATATTTATTTGCTCATGTCTTCTGGGTTTTTTGGTTCTTTTACTGTTGTAGATAGCCCATACAAAAAATATTACATATCTCTTCATTGCATTTGGGCCCCCCTGGACGAGTGAGTATAGGCACGTGCCTAGAATGCCTATGTATAAATCTGGCCCTGGGTGTAGACAAACAAATTAGATAGATCGCGATCTACCAAACAGCTCCATATAACAAAGCACTGTAAAGACTATACATTGGCAGCAATACGTAATAGTGAATAACCTTAAGATTTTTTTTTTCCTTTTTGTAATGCATATTATTCACCAGGCTGTCACTTCTATGGAACGTCCACACATTGTGGACTCGAATGCCGTAGCTAGCATGATCAATCATAAAATCAGTAGCCTAACAGTTCGCAGTTAAATCCATATCCTACCTTTTCTTGTAACCTGATCAAATCAATTCATGGTGATGTACGTCATCTGAGATGTTTAATCCACAAGCATTCTGTGCATTATTCCTGCTTGCTGGCGTAATCCACAAGTCGTTCTTTTAGGTTAGGCTATTTCATACAAGTCAATATAAAAGCAATTATGCTATGTCTAGCATTCTTTTACGTTACTGAGCATAGCAAATAAATTGATATCCACAGTATCCACTCACATGTTTAACTCTAGTCTGCTTGTTACATTCCAAAATATAAATAAAAAATAATAAATAAATACATAAAAAGAATACAGTCGCGTTACTATGCAATAGCTTATATGAGACAGCCCATGATCACTAGATTTTATACAGGTGTTACTATAACGATTTTGTAAATGGTGATCAGCAACCAAATATTGACAATGTGGAAGTTACTGCCTTTTGCCTTGGCGTGACTTCTCACGTTTTGCAGACAATGCAAAGGCAGAGTACATTAACTTCAAAATAGGGGTAAAAATCAAGTTTGAGCTCACAATTTTTTAATGTAGATAATTTTCATTACTAAAACATCTAATTTTTTGATTTCTAGTTTCCTACCAATAATTAATTTGGCTGGAGAAGTAAAAAGCTTTAAAGTCATTTTTCTCAGTTTCACACTCTAGCGAGTTAAGGTCTTTTGCCTTTGTAGGGCAGTATAGAACGGCGTAAAATCACTTGGAGCATGGAAACCAACAGGCTAAGTTTTATCGTGAGAGCTACATATGATGAGCTGCCCTCTCCAACAAACTTGCAGGTATGGTGTGGACAAGACTGAGCCTGCCACCTGTGTGCAGCCCCGGCAAACCTCAGACATATCCTGGTGGGTTGTAAGACCAGCCTGACACAGGGGGAAGGTACACATGGCGCCACAATCAAGTACTGAAGTGCTTGCCGGCAGCAATAGAGACCAAGAGAGTGTCAACAAACACCATCCCCCAAAATGCCAAGAATACCTTACCAAAAAGGCAGTCCTTTGTTAGGGAAGGGAAGAAAAAGTGGGCTAAGTGCCTGTCCCCTGACGCAGGCTAGCTGAATATAGCCAGGGACTGGGAAATGCGAGTCGACTTAATCCACAGACTCACTTTCCCGTTCTAAATTGCAGTCACCAATCTGCGCCCAGACCTGGTTCTCTGGTCCAACTCCAGTAAGATCGTCATAATAGTCAAACTGACAGTCCCTTGGGAAGAGGCCATTAACGAGGCCTTTGAAAGGAAGAATCTGCGATATGCCAACTTGGCAGAGGAGCGGAGCTGGACAGTGAAAGCATACTCGGTGGAAGTGGGCTGCCGAGGCTTTGTGGCTAGTTCCACTATTAGGCTGCTGAAGGAGTTGGGCATCAGAGGTCAGGTCCAGCAGAGGATAGTCAGGATACTGGCCACTGTCACTGAAAGAAGCAGTCACTGGCTGTGGCTGAAGCGGATGGACACAGTGTGGGCTGTCAAATGACCATGTAACAAAGTGACACACACCTGAGTCTGATCAGCCTGTGGTGGGCCTGCCTCGGCTGAGGGTGTCTTGTGATAAAGGGCCGAAACACCCAATGAGGCTGGGGTACACAACTGATGATGTGTTGCATTGGTGGAAACACCATACAAAGGTCATTGGCAACATCACCTCAACAAAAGGCATCTTTCACCCAGGCTAAAGTTCGCACAGAAACTGGGATCTGATGGACATCAGATAAGGTTTCACACTGGCAACATCCATGAAAGAGAAGTACACATCATGTACAGCATCACACCTCATCGAAACGTCAAGGATCCCCACCCAATGACTGCAGCAAAGAATTGTACCATCTTCATCTATCCATCTTACCGTACTAGTCCTTTTTCTTATTCTTCCCCAGTCACACATAAAGCAATTTTAAATTCACGACTGATTACTGGGTATTGAGGCAAGTACCATGGACATGGATTAGGCCATGATCCTGGATTCTTGCTGAACCAAAATCAGAGTGTAACAATTGCTGCGTCTCGCTGTGTTCTGCACACAGTGAAGGGAAAATGTAAATTATAAAATATATAATTATTTAATTTGTCATTAAGGGGTGGGGGGATTGCCCTTTTTCAGTTTCAGCACATGCCCCTCAAAAGGTCTGTGCACGGCCCTGGGTGGCACAACTAGATGAGGGCCCAAAATCCAATTTCACATATCTGCTTACATGTCCTCTGATCACACGAGATTTATCTAGGCAATGATGAGTCATGTGGGAAAGTGTCTCTGATCTGTAGGAGATAAGAGAAAGTGACATTGAAAGGGACACGGTATTCAGATTAGTGGTTGATCAATGTGGGTTTTTCAGTGTCAGATTCTTGAACGTTTACTGTATATTCTTATCTGAATATTTGGTTACATCCTTGATTTTAAAGATCACAGTTTTATTGTTCAGCGTGCGCTTGTGGTATGGAGTGATACATTAAACATGAGAGGGTTTTAGAAAGATTGGAGCCATCTTCCATAAAGTTGAATTGCTAAAGAGGCTCAAATTCCAGCAGAGGCAATGGTGTGGAAGAGCTGAACTGCTGAGAGGGCCAAGAGGAGCGAGCGAGCCAAAGCCCTGTTTGAGGCGCTTTTCCCGTTCGTGCCTCATCAATAATGCAGCGGCGCTCATCTCATTTCCATGCTTGCAGTCATGAGCGGAGTGCTAATAGCTTAACTAATTGCTCTAAACAGGGGCGGTGGTTAATTGGGATGGGGGACTGCATTAGAGGAGCGGCTTTAATGAGTGACGCCACTTTCCCAGCAGCCTCTGATCCACATGCCGACCTAAGCAATGCTAGACAGCACTCACTCTTTTTAACCCGCTGACCCGAGACCACGTTGAAACTTCACAACCCTTCTGCCAAACCGAGACTTTCCAAGCACCAAATCAATTCACAAAGACAAATCAGTGACACCTCCTTCCTTGGTGTCAACATGAAGAGTTCTTGTCGGGTAAGAGATCATAGAGTCCCAAAGCTGCAGATCGGGTGTAAAAACCAGGTCGTGATCAGTGTCAGAGCAGCTGGTGATAAAGAGACAGAGGCTTGTGGAGTGTGTAATTCAAGGAAGAACATCAGCCATGCTGTTCCCCACCCATGGGATGAGTCTTTGTCAAACACCCGGTGAAACCTGTTCTCTTCCGACTCCGACGGCATGCATTTCATACACAGATGCAGGACAAATAAAAAGCACAGGTTGTTTTGTTTCAACTGGAGATTAAATATTTACCCGGTGTATTTTATTAACAGGCCGAGGTGCTCAGGCGAAGCAGGCAGCACAGCTGTTTTGTCACATTTCTAAATAGCTCTGAGTTGTTTGTTGTATTGTGTGCTATTTATTTATTTATTAATATTTGTTTGTTCTCATGTACCCATGAGAAGACAATGGAATTCCACATCAAAATAAAGAGAGAGCGAGTAAGAACTCCTGACTACATTCAGGTGACTCATCCATGCCGCTGCTGACTGACTAAAGTGTGTTTCCCTGCACGTTTTTGAACGTTGTCACATCTCCAGCTGACATGTTAGCTGTTCGTATTTCGTTCGTATATTGTTTTGCTGTCCCAGACTTTGTTTTCTTAAAGACTTTTGATGCTTTTTATCTCTTTTTTTTTTGGTTTTGCAACAGCAAACAAAGTATAAAACAAGTGCTATCCGAAGGAATATGTGTGTTGTAGGATTAATGTGGGTTTTTGTAGCAGCAAGCAGTAGTTTTTTTGTGGTTGTTATATAATAGGCCAGTTATATCAGAATAAACTAGTACAAGTTTAAAAAGTAAGCAAAAAAAATGCTGTGTGATCTACTTCCTTTAGTAATCAAATTATTATTGATTGATTATTAGCTACAATGGCCTCACTAAATCTGATTAATGACTAAATAATTTACTTAAATAGGAAACTGAGATGAAGGTAATACTCACTGAGTTACACTGATTATGCTTAATCACCTGACATTTAAGGTAAAACACAATGTAAATCAGGCATAAATTGTTTATGCAAAATACTAAACGGTTGGCAAACATTTGGAAATCAGCATACATTCTTATAATTTTATGACTTGTACATTAGGGCTGGGTCATTTGTTGATATATAATAAAAATACTTCACAGTATTAATTGATAGAGATTTTGATCACTTTTCTTTTGCAGTTTATTATTATTGAACAATCATATACACACAAAATTGTCAAAATGCCTGTCTTTCACATTCCATAATTTTCACGAAAACAGTCATTTATCTCTGAAGTGAATGTAAAGAGGTGGGGAAAGAAATAGGATGTGTGTGTGTGTGTACGCGTTTTTGTGACAAATGAGGACATAAATTTGTATAATGCCTAAGGTATGATAGGTATTACAAGGAGAAGGTGACAGGTTTTCAGGACATTATCCCATGTCCCCACTTTTCAAAACGCTTATAAATCACACAGAATGGAGTGTATTGAAAATCTGAAATAGCACAAAGTCTCCTGTAAGGGGTAGGTTTAGGGGTAGGGTTGGTAAAGGGCAATAGAATATACGGTCTGTACAGTATAAAAACCATTACGCCTATGGGATGTCCCCACTTTTCACAAATGTAAACCTGTGTGTGTGTGTGTGTGTGCGTGCGTGCGTGTGGTAGAGCATTGTGTTAGCAGCGCAAAAGGTTGTGGGTTTGATTCCCAGGAAACACACATACTGGTAAAAAATGTATACCTGAATGCACTGTAAGTCACGTTGGATAAAAGGGGTGTTGCTAATGCATAATTATATATAGTACAGGTGCGTCTCAATAAATTAGAATGTCGTGGAAAAGTTCATTTATTTCAGTAATTCAACTCAAATTGTGAAACTTGTGTATTAAATAAATTCAATGCACACAGACTGAAGTAGTTTAAGTCTTTGGTTCTTTTAATTGTGATGATTTTGGCTCACATTTAACAAAAACCCACCAATTCACTATCTCAACAAATTAGAATATGGTGACATGCCGATCAGTTAATCAACTCAAAACACCTGCAAAGGTTTCCTGAGCCTTCAAAATGGTCTCTCAGTTTGGGTTTGGTTCACTAGGCTACACAATCATGGCGAGGACTGCTGATCTGACAGTTTGTCCAGAAGACAATCATTGACACACTTCAAAAGGAGGGTAAGCCACAAGCATTCATGGCCAAAGAAGCTGGCTGTTCACAGAGTGCTTGTATCCAAGCATGTTAACAGAAAGTTGAGTGGAAGGAAAAAGATGCACAACCAACCGAGAGAACTGCAGCCTTATGAGGATTGTCAAGCAAAATCAATTCAAGAATTTGAGTGAACTTCACAAGGAATGGACTGAGGGTGGGGTCAAGGCATCAAGAGCCACCACACACATACGTGTCAAGGAATTTGGCTACAGTTGTCGTATTCCTCTTGTTAAGCCACTCCTGAACCACAGACCACATCAGAGGCGTCTTACCTGGGCTAAGGAGAAGAATAACTGGACTGTTGCCCAGTGGTCCAAAGTTTTGAGCAAGTTTTGTATTTCATTTGGAATCAAAGGTCCTAGAGTCTGGAGGAAGGGTGGAGAAGCTCATAGCCCAAGTTGCTTGAAGTCCAGTGTTAAGTTTCCACAGTCTGTGATGATTTGGGGTGCAATGTCATTTGCTGGTGTTGGTCCATTGTGTTTTTTTGAAAACCAACGTCACCCGTTTACAAAGAAATTTTGGAGAACTTCATGCTTCCTTCTGCTGACCAGCTTTTTGAAGATGCTGATTTCATTTTCCAGCAGGATTTGGCACCTGCCCACACTATGGGGTATTGTCAAGAGGAAAATGAGAAACAAGAGACCAAATTTTTTATAATGAACTGGTTTTGAGTAACAAGCATTTTGTTGAACATGTAAACACACACACAGTGACTTTCAGGAATCTATTTTCCAAATAAAAAATACATAAAATCATGCTCTTTTACAGCATCCAATTAACAAAAAACAAAAACTGTAAAAAATCTGATCATGTACCAAAAATGCTAGCATTTATCCCCCCACCCCTTACATAATTGTGTAACTATCATCAAATTACAGTGCAAAATGATGTAGCATAAACTAAGGCGGTGCTAGAAAGAGACATAGCATCTTTTTAGCTGCACAAACAAGCTGATCTAAGCAGAGGAACATAGACTGTAAAAAATTATGACTGGTGTGCTTGTAGCCAACCATTATTTTGGCTTTCACATCCTGCCCGTCTTTGTTAGCATCGCTCCCTTGTGTATGCTAATTGCAGGCCCAGTTTAAATCAATACCTTTGAGGGAAGGAGGCGATGAAATCCATCCGAACTGCCGTGTGCTCACAAAGGCCTCATTAAAGAGTGGAGCTACCATGATACCTCCCACTCAACACCCCCGCCAGCCTCCCATCCCTTCTCACTCACCGATATTTGTGTTCGGGTCCCATGCGGTGCATGCTTTTAGAGCGCTGTGTTTCCTGTCATCAATACATTTAGACTTGAGCTGGGATGCCATATGTTTCATAGGCAGAAAACATTTTTCTTGCCTGCCGATAATAAAAGCAACCTGGAGACAAAGTGCATGAGAGCAAATGAGAGAAGAGATGGATGAAAAGGGAGGAGTGGGTGTTGAATCTGGTAAGGGGTCAGAAAATAATGGGAGAGTTTGTAAGGGTGAACTGTAGACTTGCCACAGTCCAATTATTGAAATGTTCTCTTTTTCCCTCCTTTGCAGATCCGCTACACACACACGCACGCGCACACACACACACACACCCACACACACACACACACACACACACACACTCAATCATAGATGGTTCCTTGCATTAACTGTAAAAGAAAGAGGGTGTGCTAATTAACTTTCTTTTAGGACAGCGAGAGAAAAAGGTGGAAAAGAACATGACAGAACTGGTAAAAAGTGAAAATCAAAAGTTTTAAACTTAAAAAAAAGTGTTTAAAAAGTTTGATTTAAATTTAAAGTTGATTTTAGCAACTTTACTAAAATCAAACCACTTCTGCACTCTGTATTTAAGTCCATCTTATTCACCAAGCACCCACCATCCAGTTTAACCAGGTGCTAAATAGACAATGGTTGAGTGATGCCGGAAGTAATCTATTGAATATGAATATGCAAGACTTCTGGTTTATTAGCTGCTAAAGGTAAACAACTAAGAATAGCAAAAGTGCAGTAAACGGCAAACTATTGGCGCAACAAACCAGTGTGTTCATGATTCCTATAATAATTAAACATAACAAATCAGTTTGCAACATCAAGCAGCATAACGGATTGTTTTTGTACAGCTAAAACAACTAGAAGAATTGAAAAATGGCCACGTCCAATCTTACATTAAAAATAAGGTGGAATCGTACCACACAAATTGTGTTCAGCACTGTGCTCTTGTCTGATTGGATATGTGACAATTAATGCATTGTAAATAAATCCCTCATAGTAGATTCTATAAAAACAGTTTATTTACATTTCAAATTTTTTTTTTTTTTTTTTTTAATCAGATTAGCCTTGCAATCTAACCTTTAGCTTAGTATCTTTCATACCGCTAGCCCGATTCGCCTGCTTACAATGTGCTTCCTATTTTAACCGGCTATCTTAGTATAGGCAAACGCCCTATATCTGAAGTTACATGACTAGTTAAAAAGCATGTTTACGTTCCATTTATGTTTATGGTTCACTTTTTTTTTTGAATGAACTTCCAATTATGTTTTCCAACTTATGCGTGACTTTGAATTACAACATGAATACACTATTTAAAAGTCGATTTTCCCAGGTGTACGTAAAAGACAGCAAAGTGCAAAATCTTTTTTATTATATTTTTTTATTTCACCATATTTATTTTTTTCTTTTTAAATAAAGATCATTGGAGAAGGGCTTCAGTATCACCTAATAAATCGACAGCCTGTTGGATAATCTTCAGCATGTTTGTCATTATGCATTCATTTTGGATTTATCTTTTTTTTTTTTTTTTAAGTTTACACCAGAAAAACTGTTTTATAAGCGAAGTCACAGAAAATTTTGCGACAGGATTCAGTTTACGGAACTTCTCATTAATTTCCATAGTACCTGCAAACAGTGATTGACTGTCATACAACTCTGACAGCAGTTCGATGACGTCAAGGCTGTGATGTGATTGGTTATCAAAGCACAGATGATCCAAGTTGACGATTACTCTTCCAATGGTAGAGCCGCAGAGGTTGGTATCTCCCCATAATAAGAACATCTCTGATGAGACCGCCATTCCTTCAACCACATGCCCCAAAAAACCCACCCTACAAAGTGTCAGCCAACCTGATGGTAGTAAACGCAAACCTGTACAATGACTGACAGGCAGACAATGTTTTTGACTAACAAAAAAAAAAAATAATAATGTGGGTAACTTTTTTTCTCTCTCTTTACAGAGCCTAGGGCTGCCACAGAGACAGTGTGATTTCTCAGGACACCTATTTCAGTGATATCTGTCAGGTAGTAAGGACTTTATGCGTGGTGTTTCCAAATAAATTAATAAACTGCTTTACTTTAAGAGTGTTGAATTGTATGGTGACACTGTGTGCAACATATACTGTAAGCTTGATACATTTCTTACTTCACTTTTGTTTGTGGTCGTGTTTTATTGGAATAGTCATTAACCTAAACTTTCTTAGTAAAAGTTCCATTACAGATGTGTTTATTCTGGTTCGTTTCAAAACAAATCACCTAACAGCACTAACCAATCAAGACATTTTTAGGATTTGGAGGATTTGAAAGCATTACGCCACACATTCATGTAACACTATTTAATTAATCCTACACACCTTTCAAAAGA
The DNA here is from genome assembly GCA_018155175.1 of Sinocyclocheilus anophthalmus. Lineage (NCBI taxonomy): Eukaryota > Metazoa > Chordata > Actinopteri > Cypriniformes > Cyprinidae > Sinocyclocheilus > Sinocyclocheilus anophthalmus. The sequence goes on from JADLZN010007221.1 coordinate 83,479, forward strand.
GGCCAAGCTGTTTTCATTGTTCTGGCAGAAGAAAATCAGAACTTTTTTGATTCTGCTGTCAGAGCTAATTTGATGTGAGTATTATCGGTATGTAAAATGCCCACTCTCTTCAACTGGAACTAATTTATTTGTAAGGTAAATCTATACCGGGATAATAACTCATTATTGCGATGACACCTCTACATGAGAATAGAATTGACCACTATTCAATGTATCCCTTAATTAACTGGCAAACTAAAAGAGCTTATTTAGCACTGAAAAGAATTTCCAACGACTCAGGGAAAAACACATACAGTAATTACTTGAGGCATTAGTTGTTTTAGAGAAATCTCTGTGTGTGCTAATAATGGAAGACTGCTTTAGATACTATGGGCCGACATCCTGAGGGACTTGTAAATTAATATTAAAAACTCGAAATCTGCTTTTCTCCCACTTAATATGCCCTTGATAGATGTAAGCCCTCACCACATAGCCTATCTTTCGATCTAGATTGGATCCACTAGCATGCGCGCACATGGTCAATATAAATGGCAAGTAGCCGTGCGCAATCTAAGGCCTGGGCTCTTTAACCTGTAAGGTGCTACCACCAAAGGCGGCCTGTAATTTAGACCTGACAAATCAAAGTGCCGACTCGTCATTTCCAATTGTACATTGGAGTCATTTAGTGCGCTGGCAGCGGCACTGCAGCCACTGTAATGCGGCTCTGGCCAGGTTGCTATAGTAACGGCAGGCAGAGGAGAGGCGGCTTGGCCGGTGTGTGTTGGAGCGAATGTGACTCCCGTGAACTGTCTGATAGCATGCAGGAGCCACGCGCGCACAGAGGATTAGGAGAATGTGTTCACAGGAAATGAACTGAGAGATCTGGGCGAGAGAGAAAAGAGACAGAGATGGCTGGTGGAGGGAGGTAGGAGGACGGAGATGAGGAGAAGAGAATTCTGGGAGAGAACACCCCCCTCCTCCGATTCATTGTGACAATCATCTTTTCATCTTTTGTGCCTTATGTTTAGCATTGTTGAGCTCTGAACACACTACATGCAGCCTCGATTTCAACCAACAATACATTTGAATACGTAATGCAGTTCATTCTATATATATATCATTTATATACCTCTTCTCATATCTACTATATTATATTATATATATATATATATATATATATATATATATCTTATGTATCTTCTTTAAACTTAGTTTTATTTTTATTTTTTTTGGTAATAAAGGAATAAACATATTTGACAACTACTACCTCCCGCAAAACCTCCCCCCCCCCGCCCCCCCCTCCCCCCTTACCCAACTAACCTCGGACTTAGAAACATATCTAAAGTAAAACAACTTAAAAATCAAATAATTATACAGATAGGCAGGATTGGTAGTAATAATAACAACAAAAGTAATAGCAGTCGATTAAATGGCCAAAAACACTGTGACTATGGAAATCCAGTTCTTCCAAATGGACAAGGTTACAGGTTTAGCATGATTAGTCCATGCAAATGATAGTTCCAGATATATTATCTCCAATAAGGAATGTAGCCAATGCTTAGCAGAAAGGTCATGAGAGGGTTTTCATCGTTGAACTAATAGTTTCTTTGCCGCAATCATAGTGGCTAGCCAAAATTTCTGTTTCTTCTCACTTACAGAAAATTAAGAATTATCATTCAACAATAAAATAACAGGATCTTTGGGAAAACGAATCCTAGTAATCTTGTACAACATATCCAACACAATGTCCCAGAGTGTTTGCACCTCTGGACAGTCGCAAAGCATATCACCATGTCAAGGCAACCTGTTCCACAAAAATTACAATACTGGTGGGGTGATAGACCCGCTAGCATAGCATATGCATGTGGTTAAATATGCTCTGTGAATAATTTAAAGTGAATAAATTTGTAATTAATAGTTAATGCATGGAATGTCTTTTCCCATATACTGTGTCCCAATCAATGATTCCGTTATAGGGGGTTATATCATATCATATCATATCTGATAACCACGCTCTAGCTATAGTGAGATTGTTAAGTTTTGAAAAGCAAAGGTAAAAATAAGAAACAATTCCAGTGATTGGTGCATTGTGAATCCAATTCATTATTGGGTGAATTTGAAGACATGAGTTTTAGTTTTTTTTATAAAGTCCAAATGTCAGAGAGATACAATTGTCTATTGATATCATGATAAAAAAAATCCCCATTGTATAGGATAAAAAATATTTAAAGAAAAACTTATATTGTCAATATTAAAATTCTGGATCCAATTGTTATGTTATAGGTCCAACTGGAGCTTAATTGGATTTAATACAATTTCAAAAAAAATATCTAAATAGATGATAGATAGATAGAATAGATAGATAGATAGATAGATAGAAGAATGGACGGATAGATAGATAGATAGATAGATAGATAGATAGATAGATAGATAGATTTTTTAAAAGGTGAACACTATAAACAGTATTTTATGTTACAATATACATTTTAAATGTATTTTATATATTTATAGGTGTGTGTGCTAAAACAGTGTGGCGCTAGTAATGAAAAAAAATATGCACTGTAAAAATGATTTTTCAAATCTGTCAATAAAACAAAAAATGATTTGGTCTATGTTTTACACAAAAATACTATTTCAATCTTACTACTTTAAAATTTAATGTTTAATTCAATGTGTTACTTGTCATTTCTTTAATTATTTGTGAAATTTATAGCAATTTCTGAGTGAAAAATGTTTCAAAGAGTTATTTTTTTTCAGGGTTGGTTTGATTCCCATCAAATCACAGGCTTTAACTCCTTGAAAAATGTATGCCTTCAGCACAGTGTACATTTCATCAGATAAAAGATAAAATCTGCCAACTGCATGGTAGTTAAGAAACTGACATAAAATACTTTTTTTATTTTTTATTTGCTCTGAAATACTGTTTAGTGAAATACCTCAAGTGTTGCTCTTTCATCTATGTACAACAAAACCGAAGGCCCTAACACATTAGACGTAACCCTTGTGCACTCTAACTCTCTATAAAGCATCCTTGCACTTCCAAACAGTCCAAAAATCATTCAAACGCAAAAGCCTGTTGGGGTGATTTTTCTATCTAGACACAGGACCTAATAGGTCATAATTCATAATGCAAACATGCAACATAATGCAAACAACAAGATAATGAGCAACAGAAAACACCTCCCTGTGTTACACCTCCCGGGTGTGGGTTCAGGAGGCCAGAAAAGTGGCTCCGAACAGGAGACTGGTCTTCTGCACCTGGCCACCTAATGAAGCAAAAAATGACGACGCCATGTGAAGAGACTGATGTATGAGGCTGTTTGTTGAGGGGAGTTAGTGTTAATCGATTTAAAAACTAGACTTGCCTTTTTGGTGGTTTTTGGCAGTGTGAAGCAGGAGGAGGGCCGAGTACCAGATCCCTGACTCACTCCAAGTCGGGACAAATTGCCACACCCGGAGGCTCATTGGGATTCAGGATCAGGGATGGCCATGAAATGTATCTCCTGCATTCTAATCTCCTGGATCTCCTTCCGTTGCTATTGGCATCTGCTAGTTTCCCGTCGCTGGCAGGACACCACCATGAAGCATTTCACATCTTAAAATTTCCCCCTCCTTATTTCTTTCCCTCCCTTTTCTCGCCCTCTCTCCTTAGCATTGTAAACATCTTGTCCCTGATCGGTCCCGCAAGACGACTCCACATCCCTTGTACACCTCATTAAATCCCCCCAGGGTAAGCTTCTTCTTTCCTTTCTAACCTTCCTTTCCGTCGCGCCCATCCCTCTCTTCTTTTTGTTGTTTTTTCCCTTTCCCTCCGCACACAATTTACACCACCTCGAGATCACATTTTTGGAGGATCAATGTGCTGAATGTCATATGACAGAAACGTGATTTTATTATTGCGTGTCAAAAACCCACGAAGTGTCAAAACTGTCCTGTCGTCAATGTCCCAAAAAAGGGTTGCTTTTCGTGCATTCATCAGGTTAATTGCATATTTTATGCAATACAAGCCAATATCAGCGCAAAAACCGATATGTGGGTTAAATTAAATCAAAGCCAAAATCTAATAGTGAAAGTGCGTTAGAGTTATCTGTTTGGGCTTCTGTATGACATTTTTCTTCTAGTGGCTCTTTGTTTTTTTTCATTTACAGACTGTATCTAGGTCTCAGTCATTTAATGTGACTTTGAGGACGTCCCCATAGATTTATGTAATTAACCCTTATATAAATTGCATATGATACATTCCAGTTTAACCCCTCCCCTCCCAATCCGCTCGCTTTTTAAAAAAAAAAAATTAAAACAGTTGAATAGAGGAATCCTCACAAAAGGCAGGGGCATCAGGAACAATAAAATCAGGAGCAATTCGAAGGCAAACACCAGCAGCAGCACAACAAAGTGCCAGGGCAGTGTGCAGCAATGGTCTAAAACAAAAGGAAATGACCTCGTTCTGTGTTGGATCTTTCCCTTGTGGCCAATTACCAGATCAACAAAAGGTTATGTCACAAAGTTCGGAGTGAGTTTCCCGAGATTCAAATTGATAGAGAAATTGGAACTGATATTTAAGGCAAAATACAAATCAGGACAATGTCTTCTGTTCTTCTTTCTCACGGACCTCAGGCACATTGCTGTTCAGCAAGAACCGCCCAGATTATCCAGTTCCAATGTGATTATAATATTATTAGTCTATCTAATCATATCTATGTCCACCATCGTATGGCTATCTACTATCCTATCTATCTATCTACATCGTATCTTCTATTACTCTATCACTATCTATCTATCTAATCTGTCTGTATCAGGAGATACTGTTAATACTCAACAGATATTGAGTCAGATGCTCTAAATATGAAATCAGTTTTATCTATTCGTAGTTGTCTGATTTCAAGGTTCCCCACAATCTAGAAAGTTAACCTAAGGGGTTGTAGGAAATATCAAATTCGCGCAGGGCACAGCTGATCATCTGCTGTGGTAGGTCCACCTCAATCCTACTTGAAGATATTTAACCCAAAACAATACGCTAGGAATAGTCTGATGGTATATCAGTGTATACATATACAAATATAGCATTGTCTCAGAATTTTTTATTGACAAATGTAAAAACCATAAATGAGTGCTCATAGACTGCACAGAAGATTGTACCCACGAATAGATCGAAACGGAGAAATCTAGCTTTGGGAGTTTCCAGATCGGATGACAATAGTGAACTGGGGGGAACACAATGGCAGCTGTATTAATGCTCTGAACCACCCCAATTGTCATGGTGCGGACAAATGCAGTGGACATAGTGCTGATGGTGAACATGAAGTGCATGCTGTGTGAATACAACACCATCAGTCTGGGGCTCACAAACCCAGGGGGGATGGGAAACAAGGGTTTGGGGAAACACATGCGGGGCGTACGAAGGCGCGACATTATTGAGCTCATTTTTCTTTGTGTTACTACCTAATTAGCAGCCCAGTCATAAAAACGGGCTCATTTCAGTCTATTTAAAAGAGCTGCATTAGGATCAAAGAGAGTTACAGACAGCTAGGACATTTAAAAAGCAGCCATCTGACGAATGACTTTCCAATTTCAGCCTCATTACAGTCAGTCATTGGTAAAATGGGTTTCTTAAAAAATCCATTGCTCCCTTTCTAAGAAATTTGAGTGTGAAATTTGGAAACTCTTGCCCCTCTCCAGCTCTTAATGTGTGCTGACTCATTTTCAATTTCAAATTCAAATAATTATCAAGTCAACTAAACTTAAGTCATCTTGAACTTGAAGTATGAAGCAATTTTTTCCAAAATGAGCATTCGTTTTCTGGTACAATATATAATGGATGAGAATTGTAATATTCACACTGTTCACAGTTCATATTCAGTAGTAAATTGACATTTTTCACATCACTGATGTGTCTATATCTCTAGCTAACATTGACTCATGGGAGATGGTGTAACATCTATAATGCATTAGGCTGTGTTTGAGATTGTCAGGGCCAGATAAGGACATTTCCCTGGCTTGACTCTGTGACTTGACAGTAGCTAATAGTTTATTGGTAAGAGGACTAATAACTGAAAGACTATGCTTGCTCTGCATTGTTGCCTAAATGGAGACACTTAATATCAGGTTACCCCAGGACTGTTTCGTTAAGTGTAAATCCTTTAGAATGAGAAGGACCAACTTTACCACGAAATAGATTAAATTACAAAATGACTGTTGCTCATAGTCATAAGGAAACAAATGAAACTAAAATTATTTTCTTTTTGCACTACAAGCAGTTACATGACTCATCGAGTTGATAAATTATGTATAACATAACTGTGGTGGTCTCATGGGTTTTAATGAATAAAATGAAGGGTTACCTTTAAACCGCTGATGCATTATTGCTTATTCAACACAAAGGAATATATATATAATATATAAGTATATATATATATATATATAATATATATATATAGTATATATATATCTATATATTGCATAAAATATATTTGATGCGTCTTTTTATTCAAACAAGAAAACAATAATTCCCAACCTGTTGTACCCCCAAATAATGTATTTTAAGTTATTAGACATCTGTACAGCTGTGAGCACCATCCTTTGAGGTTTTTAATGTAATTAAATTAGTATTATAGGGGCGCGCTTTTTTTTTGATTTTATATTGGTTTTATTTTAGTTATTTAATTTTAATTTCATTTAAATATTTAATAATTTTAATAGCAGAACGTCATCTCTAGACACTAGGATCTCTAGAATAAAAAGGCAGAGACATCCATCGCATTTTCACATGTTCACAACTAAAAAACGGCGCGGGTGGACACAAAAACTGCTTCAGTGTGAATGGCCGCTTATTCACAGGACTCAGCATAGCTGCAGCTGAATTTTTTCAAGTTAACTTTCAAAATGTAGTCTTTTGTTTCAGGTTGTTTTATATTGATTGTCCACCTTCATTACAATCAATCTGCTTACAGACAAAGTTGAGCATCTGGCTGTCGGGTTCGTTTTTAACATCCTGGAGCTGAACCGCCTCAAAACTGTGGAGATGATGGTGGACTTCAGGAGGAACCCCCTGCTCTCCCCCCACTCACCATAATGGACAGCACCGTGACTGCAGTGGAGTCATTCAGGTTCCCGGGCACCACCATCTCTCAGGACCTGAAGTGGGACACTCACATCGACTCCATTGTTAAAAAGGCCCAACAAATGTTGTACTTCCTTCCCCAGCTGCTGAAACAGTTCTATCATCCTGAAATCAGCCGTCATTGAGTCTGTCCTGTGCACTTCAATAACTGTCTGGTTTGGTTCAGCTACAAAATCAGACATCAGAAGACTACAGAGAACAGTTCAGACTGCTGAAAGGATTATTGGTGCTCCCCTGCCCACCCTTCAAGAACTGTATACATCCAGATTGAGGAAAAGGGCTCAGAAAATCACTTTGGATTCCTCACATCCAAGTTATCCCCTTTTTGAACTTTTGTCATCTGGCCGGCGCTACAGAGCCCCAAATACCAGGACAGCAAGCACAAGAACAGTTTCTTCCCCCAGGCAATCTACCTCATGAACAGTTAAATGTTCCCCACATTATGCAATAAAAATGTGCAATAACCTTATATTTATTTGTTACCACCTCCATCCTAGTACATCCCTGCATCTCTTTATATTCTATTCCATTCTATCATCTATATCACAGCTGTACATACAATTTATTTATTTTTCTATTTATTTTCAATATTTGTTTTATTTATATTTACATATGTGTATTTTTTTTTATTCTCATCGCTTCTTTTGTCTGGTGTGTGTTGTTGTCTCTGTGTACTGGAAGCTTATGTCACTAAAACAAATTCCTCGTATGCGCAAGCATACTTGGCAATAAAGCTCTTTCTAAATCTGATATGCTCTGATTCATCCCACGCCAGTTTTGGTCTCATTGAGCTATGATTCGATATGACCCAATCTAATGTAAGGCCGCATCACACTTTTTGTATTTGGTGTATGTTTTTCCTTTATTCTGACGTCCAATTTGTGCCCCTTGTTTATTTCAGACCTGCTGCGATTATATAATATAGATTATATATATATAATATAGTATATATTACTGTATATGAATATTAAGATGCAAAAGCCTCTAAGTGCCGTCTGAAAATTTCTTCTAAAACGAAAATGTTTATCAGGCTCCTATATTTGTGTTCAGTCATAGAAAAGGACCTATACATTGCCATTAGAGTAAAATTACTGAATCTAAACATAGGAGCAGTGTTCGAACTATACCGTAGACTTTGGGGGAGCCCACTTGTTTTTTTTGGGTGTTGGTGCGCTAAAAGTGTATGCACTACTTGCTTTATGCAAGCACTATAGGATAAATCACTATACAGGATTTACCCTATTATACTTTATCGACACGAATTGATAGGTGAAACAACAAACAGCCACCCACAAACAGTCTATAAACTGTTTGTATAAACAAAGCATCAACTTGAGTTCACATGAACAACGGTTAAAGTTACTCGTCGTCAGGCTACAGAAGAATACCATATTTCCTCCGTTCAATTTGGCCTAAGACATCGAGAGTCACGGAGACCTATAACAACCCAGCCACAACACATAATTGCAAATAACATGCCTTACCTTTACACAGAATCGACCACAGATTCCAGCGTTTATATTTTTTCTACGAATCTTTGAGTTAACATGTACTAAACATGAGTGGAATTTGCACCGCAGCGCCCCCACACCTTGATGCTCATGACAAGAATAGCATGTATAGTTATCTTTATTGAAGTGAATTAGGTTTAAATCGCCGTCATGCATAAATGAAGGATATTTTTGCAATTTTACACATAATAATCCACGATGATCACAGTACACAAAACTGAAATTGCACATCAAAATAACACATTGTCAATATTTTTTGAGACCTCCCAAAATTTCACAAATCACGTTTTCAGGGGAGCCCATGTCTTATTAAGGGGAGCCGAGCTCCCCCTAGCTCCCCCGTAGTTCGCACCCTGCATAGGAGCCTGATAAAAAATGCTCATTTTAGATTAAAATTTCAGACGGCACTTAGAGGATTTTGCATCTAAAGCTCTTTTTTACATATATATATATATTATATATTATATATATATATATAGATATTATAAATAATATATATATATTATATATTATATTGTATTTTTATTTATATATTTACATATTAGGGCTTTAAATCGTTTCTAATTTTTATGAAATAAAAAAAAAAAAAAAACAAAAACAATATCATATCCATTCAATAAATCCCAGAAGTCTATAAGATAATGCGAGGAACATTGCAGGCCTCCCATCCACTAATTGCAATAAGCTTTGTGATTTTTTTACTTTTATATTTAAACAAATCTCAGATTCAAATTATGTGCCTTTCTTACAACTACTTGCAACTATTAAATGCTGTTTTGGCGCTGTTTAATGTGGAGTGACAGATCGCTGTAGCGCCTCGGTTAGAAGCGGCACCGCAAACTGATCATCTCCACTTTAATAGCAGTTTATCAGCCGAAATAAAAATAAACATGACTGAACATCCGAAGGTAAGTTAAAAGAAAGAGTACAGCTTTACAATCCGTATCCTGTCTTATGTAATCGCTCAATCAGTGTTTCAAATGCGGAAAGACGACAATAACTTAAGTAATACAAAAATTGTTTAAGTAATACAAAAATTGTGAACAATTTACAATAACTTGTAAATGTCTTGTAACGTCACATTTACCATGGAAAAACATATTCGGTGACCATGAACTTTCTAGTGAGCTACAAAAATTAACTCTAGAGAGAAGCATTTAAATGCACCATTTTAACATATTCATTATAATTGTTTACTGTTCTTCAACATTTAATTTATGTTTGAATAAATCCATCAGTTTTTGTGACAACAACCACCCTTTAAATTTTTATTTTCTAAAACAATTAAAGCAGAAATATAATTAGTAATTAGATAAAGTTAGTATTACAACTTAACATACAAACAAAGAGTAATATTTTAGGTTTGGTAATACAAATCAGCAAATTTCATTCTTCCATATTATTGCACTCTCACAGCATTAGTTGAGAGATTTATTTTTTCCTTGAGAAAATTTTGCCATGTCCTGATATACAGTATATATCCAAAATAATCAATATTGAATCGAATAGAAATTGAATCAAATCGCAAATCGAGATAGAATTGCAAGCTTGTGAATGATAATCGAATCGAATTGTGAAATTTGTATCAAAACCCAGCCCATATATATATATATATATATCTAGATATATATATGATATATTATAATATTAGGGCTGGGTTTTGATATAATATATCTACAGTATATATATCAGACCTGTTCCAGATCTCTTTGAATAAAATACAGGTGCTTCATCAGTCATGTTGAATTTGTGTCACAAGTTCTACTATTGTTTATATTTATAATACTATCATTGTTACTATGATTTTACATGCATTTTTACTGTACATGCCAATGTACATTTGAAATATTCTGTTTCATCTGTGTTATTTAAAATAATTGAAGATGGTGATGTGAACTAGTGGTTGAAAAAGCATAAAACATCAAAAGATGCTTATTAGGGAGTAAAAACAAACTTTACTGTAAAACAGAGAGAGCTGACTTGTGTTGTCACATCAACTGACTTAACAGCAGAAAGTGACTATAACTCAAGCTGTTTTCCTCTGTAACACACCTTTTCTTTATGCTATTTTGAAGCATGTTCAATTAGTTTTTTGTTTTTCTAAATATAGGCTACATTAAAGGGTTAATTTGTATAGTTTCAAAGAGATAAATGTTTTAGATTTAGAATAAACAAATAAATTGAGTTCAATAATTTACTTTTTTTTTATTAATCTTGTACATTTCCTTGCTTCTGCAGATATGCACATAGGCGTTTTACTTAAATGGGAGTTCTTGGAATAGAAAGAGTTATTTTTTTCTATATTTAATAATGTAATACACTTTTTAGCCAACAGATGGAGGCAAATGCACAGATCAAGTGAAAATAAAGAGATTCCATAGATATGTCTCCTCTGAAGTGTTATAACATTTAGGTATTAATCCGGATTATGTAACAAAGAAAATGTGTGTACTGTCTTATACATAAAAGTATCATTCTAAATGGTAACTAAGCATTATATAAGCATTATATTTCCCTTCTCTTGATCTCTCCTTCTATTTATGCTGAAGATTAATTTCAGAGCAGCTATAATGATTTCCACAACAGTTCTATTTTTTTTTTCCTTGAGCACAGCAGGGCAATTAAGCCTTACTAATTGCTTGAATTTACCCACATTCTTATCAAAATGCAGCTGTTCTAAATGCATGTAATTAGGCAATTAAGGAGGTGTCACTGTTAAACTGTACTTCTGACAGCGGACTCGGTGACTGTGGATGATGAGTTGACCGGAGTCTCAGTTGGAAAGAAAAGCATAACAGTGTCTAATCAATCAGTATCCCCAGCCAGTCAACCATAATGTCTCGCCCTCTCGCCCTGTGCGCTAGCCAATGGGTGACAAAAGACTGTATTAAAGACTTGAAATCCAGCATCGTTTGCAAGGTCCTGCTTTCCCCTCCTGGGGCCGTGTTGACGTCATCATCTCAGCTGTGTTTAGTGGAGTGATGAACTTCAGCCTGAGGAATCAACAGACCACAGCAGACGTACTCATATTTAAGTATTCTTACACATACATCCATTAGACATAACCATAATCAAATATTGACAAACGTAGATTTTAATCATTAAATGTTTTTCATGATTGGGTATGTGTTTTTTTTTCATAAAATCCATAAATGTGGGGGAGTTATTTATTAATTATTTACAGTTTAGTATTTTTACTATTTATTTTCTTTATAAATATATAATGATTAAATAATTTAAATAATGCTCAATAAAATGTGGCCTAGGCTTTAAGGTACACCTCCTTATACACAATTGAATGTCAAATTATATAGTATATATATGATTGTCCCTGAGAAGACATGTCCATCAAATTGTACATGTGACAATTGCCCCAGTCTCTTCCTCTGTATAACATTATCAGTTCTGTATAACAGCCTATCTAAATGGATGAAATGGCCTTTAATTGATCCAATGCCCGTAATAGGTCAATCCATCCCACTCCTTATGGGCAGGGGTGTTTGCTAGTCCATTTTTAGGGGGCTAGTAAGCACTTCCGTTCAATAAGCAGACCCGGCCGGCGCAGAGCGAAGAACCAGAGGGCAAGGTGTGTTTTTATCTAGTAGATTTTATCATATTCTGCCTGTGCAGATTCATTTTGTCATAAACTACCACTCTTTAACCAAATACTCATATGGTGAGCAATCGTTTCCCCATCGACTGTTAAGTTTCATCACATGCGTTTTCCCTCATCACACTACAGCTGTTTTCCTCCCACGAAAATGAAACCATTAGTTAGGCCTATAGACCGCATACTTTAGAAATGTATCATGTTGTCCAATTTTCATTTGAAAATTTTTAACTTCAATAAAATACCTATACCAAAGTGTAATTGTGGCAAATAGTTTGCATACCTGTGCTAAAGAAAGAGGGTTGTACTAGAAAAGCAGTAAAATGTTGTGTTTGTAACTACAGTAAACAGGTGTGTGTGTGATCAGGAAGGCTTATTCAGTACTCAGATGTTATACCTATCTAAGCAATACAGTGGAATACTGCAATAAGTTTAGTACATCCTACCCTATTATTCAAAGGTTTATTTTATTTATTTATTTATTTTTGAATTATTAACCGCTCATTGGGGCTGATGCCCGCCCTAAAAGGAAAATCATAGAATCGCCCCTGCTGAATGGTCTCATAGCCGTTTTATGCTTATGGCAAAGAGCCCTGTGAGCTGAAACAAATCAAGTGGCTAAATCAAGTTGTAAAAAAGCCCCTTGAGTATCATAGCATATATATCATATTATATACCAGCACAAGATGTATTTTTAGCTGTGCTTCAGTTAGATTTGGCATTTAAAGTGTTAAAGAAAGCATATTATCATTATGCTTTCAAGGGTTCTCTCCATCTTTGTTTCCAGAGTTGAGGTGCAAGTGGCTGCATCAACAGATGCATCCCAAAGCACTGAAGAGAATCTGATGTGAAGATTTGGAAAAACAACACAAGAACACTTCATTACACATAGCCTGACAACAAAGATTGTGCTTCCTAGAGCCGCATCTCAAAGCACTTTAGATATTTCCTCAAAAAAAGGCCTTTGCAGAAGCTCTTTCATCAACAGCTAATTGACTTGTGGAGAGATGGGCTGAGAATCCAAAACACTTGCCTTATTGAAATTTAGTAGAATTATTTTCTTTTTTTACATATTTCTCAACAGCACAAAAATTTGATTATTTTGATACTACATATATTGCAATATATAAGTATTTAAAAACATATACTGATTTATTAGTTATTATTAAAATGTGATATTTGCTACAAATATTACAAAATAAAAATATAAATTTGAATGATTAAATATATGAAATGCAATATTTTTTTTATGTTCATAACTACACATTTTAGATGTTAAGTTTACTTTTAAATCTTGGCCAAATTTGCATTTTCCTAAACAAAAACTGAACGAGAAATAAAAGGTCCAAATGACAGGGTTCAAGAGAATCCTCTCAAATATGAAATAAAGAAATAAAGTCAGAAATCAGAAATAAAGTCAGAAATATGGAAATGTAGCAGATACACAGTTACATGAATATGGATAAAAGAGATATGTAAAATATGCAAATAATACATAACCTCTGTGGCCAACTGTCAGCAAACAGAAGGAGACAACTCAGGTAAATGACGGTCACACAGAGCTTTATTAAAGGCTTCGGAAGAGGAGCAAGCGATGATCACAGGTGAGATAATGGAGCTGGTAACTTGAGCAGAGACTTCGCTGAAAAGTTACTAGTGGTTTCTTTGCAGGGTGAGGCTGAGTCAACATGCTGGAAGGAAGACAGAAAACGGTGGCAGACGACTGGGATGGATTCGACAAACAGGTAGGTAGAGCCAGTAAGTTGATGCACGCTAGTGAACAACAAGACCAGACACTGAGGTGGTGATGGGTAGGTGCCTTTTTACTGTGACTAAATGAGTGCTGACAGGTGGAGTGCATCAGAATTCTGGGGATTGTGAACAATCTGGCATTGCTGGTGACTCTGTGACACCAAAATCTCACCAATTCATCCAAAAGCATTTATTACTGGGTTTCCTTTAATAAGCTGACATTTAGTCCTGTAATGCCATGATTTATTTTATTCGCTTTACATTCTGTTGTGCTCTGACATTGCGTTTCATAGAAAACCAACAATGTTGCCAAATTTAGCATAACTGTCCATTCAGGAGGAGTATTAACACAATTCAATATGTGTGTCCCAACAGCCTCACCAACAGCTGTGTGAATTACTGCTAATGTGTGGTAATTAGCACTGATTCTGGGGTCTTGCACAGAGTAACTGCACAGCGCATGAGAGAGAGAGCGAGAGACACTTATATTTTCTGCTTTAGGGTATGTTCAGAACTAAATGAGTCACTCAAGTGGTAAACTGTGATTGATTGGTCCTGAATTTCTCTTAGGATCAATATATCGATCTATCAATCAATCTATTTATCTATCTGTGGATATAATGGCTCACACTGTTTCAGTGGGGTTCAATAACTTTAGAAATGACTTTGTAACTCTAATATTTCTACATTACAACTGTTTTCTTTTTGAATATATATTTGCAATGTAATTTATTCTTGTGAGGGCAAAGCAGAATTTTCATCAGCTATTACTTCAGTGTAACATGATCCTTTCAGAAACATTATCAATGTTGAAAACAGCTGTGCTGTTTAATATTTTTTGTGGAAATTGTGAAACATTTTTTACAGGATTCTTTGATGAACAGAAAGTTCAAAAGAATAGTGTTTATTTAAATAAGAAATCTTTGATAATATTACAAATACTGTCACTTTTTATTTTTAATCCGTGCAGAATAGAAATATTAATTTCTTTAAAAAAATAAAAAATAAAAAATATTACAGACCAAACCTTTGAATGGTAGTATATGTAACTTAAACTGAGCAGGGCTTGTTGCAGTTGACTGCCTGTGTTCAATCTGTGTTGAAAAAATAAAAACACTTTTCACAGTGACAGTATGGGTTATAGTCACTTTTTAGATTAAATAAATGAAATAGCTAATAATTTCAAAACTATGGTTTATGTGTTCTCATGCTTTTACACTAATATGACATTTTATTTGATTATTTGAAACCACACATATGTAATTAAAGGGGGCTCAGGAAGGCAAATTCTCTTCATGGTATACAGTATGTGTTTGAATGTTATATATAGTTAATAGTGAGTATATAGCGAGATGAGTGGACCTGATAGATCAGGGGGGGGGGGGGGGGGGGGGGGGGGGGGGGGGGGTATCAAGAGGGAGGGGTCACTTTGGTCAACCATGTTGTATAATATCCTTCGGGGTGGGGATCCTTTAGAGGTAAAGGTGCTTTGAAAAGTAGTCAATTAGAGAGTCCCATCAACCATAATTGTTTCTATACACAAATACACTGCCTGGCTAAAAAAAAGTCATTGTCTGGATTTAAGTAAAGGATACTTTCTTTTATACGAGTTTAGGGATGAGTCATAGTGCAGTGTAGTACTGGGAATGTGTCGGCATGTTGTATGTTTGACAACAGTTCTTTAACCAGGGTGACCCTGTGCAAGTGCGTGGCTCATTATTTTCTCTTTTCCCCTTCTTTTCGTCAAGAAACAACCATGTTGGAAAACATACCTTTGTCCATATTCCAGGATGACAATGACAAGATTCATTGGACCCAAATTGTGAAATATTTGCCACCACAGAGTCCTGACCTTAACACCAGTGAAAGTCTTTGAGGTGTGCTGAAGTCGACTCTGTGGGGATGTGGAGGACTCTGTGGTGGCCAGTTCATACATGAAATGATTCCTCATGCTCACTGAACCATTACTTCACAATTTGGGTCCAATGAATCTTGTCATTGTCATCGTAGAATATGTACATGGGTCCATCTTCTGATATGGTTGTTTAAGAAATGAAAAGCTACACACCGCTTTAGTTAGGGTGGGTGAGGGGGGGTGGGGGGGCGGATAAAATAATTGGTACAAAACATATAACATGCCATAAACTTATTAATTACTGCAATAATGATCCAGTATAGACTTAATATATAGAAAGTATTTGCTTAATTCAAATGGCAACTTGAAATGACCAGGCGGTAGGGCTGTGCAATATATCGAAATATATATTACTGAAAAATCTCAAATGTACATATCGCAATATGCATACAACTTGCAATATTTGGGGCCATGAACAAAAAGCAAAGAGAAAATCACTCACTGCTCTTACCTAAATAACTTTTGTAGCTTAAATATCCCCTTCAGAAGTCTGAGATCCGCTAGTGAGCGACGCCTCGTGGTACCATCACAGAGATGCTCAAAATCACTTTCTAGAACATTCTCGTTCACTGTTCCTGGCTTGTGGAACGATCTTCCCACCCCTATCTGGAGTGCTGAATCCCTGACAATTTTCAAGCGACAGCTGAAAACTCATCTCTTTCGAAGCTACTTGACTTCATCATAAAAATAAAAATAAAAAAAGTTTCTCTCTCTTTATTTATTCCTTCTCTTTCTAGCTTGTACTTATTTGAACAATGTCTAAGAACTTGGTATTACAAGCACTTCCTGTGTCTGGTTGCCTCTTTAAGAAGAATCGCTTTAAGTATCCCCCAATTGTAAGTCGCTTTGAATAAAAGCATCAGCTAAATGACTAAATGTAACTTTAAATGTAAATAAGAATCAGTGCATATTGAATTCAAAGAGTAAATACTACACAGTGTTTTATTTTTCCTTTTTATTATTCAGTTCCTAAACTCATGTTAAAATGATTTAACTAATGTTAAAATGACATTTTTATGTAATGCTAGAGTAAAAACACTACCGTTCACTTTCAGAAGTCGTTGTAGGGGTGCTTTCTTATTAGAATCAGAATCAGAATGAGCTTATTCACCACTTAAGTGTGCGCAAACACAAGGAATGTGTTGTGTTTTTACAGGAGCTCTTGATACATACATACTGTACATACAAATAACCATATATATATGAGATAGTTATAGAAGTTCACAGAACTGACTCCGCAACAGCTGAGTAAAACTGTTTCATCTGAGCATGTGGCACTTTAAGCATTATCGCATCGTATATCGAATATTGCATTATTTAATGAGTTATCGAATATCGCATTTTTCTTCAATATCGCACAGCCCTACCAGGCGGGGTTTCATACATGTGTATGACTATGTTCAAACTGCAGAATTTATTGCCAGCGTCCCCGGCATAGTTCATTATCAGTTATCAGGACCTTAATTATGAAATATTATCATTATGTTTTCATTATTGCTTTTCACCTTCTGCTCTTCTCACATTTTAATCTTTGCTCATTTTGTTACGTTGGCCTGAAAGGCTTCAGGATCTAAAATAATGATTCATTATTATTCTCAGCGAGGCAGATTATATATTTTCATCAGTTTATTTCATACTTTGATGTCAACTTTTATTGCTATGGTGATACCCTGGCAACCTGAACAGTGCCAAAAATAAAGAACTTCCTTTCCAATTAACTGTAATGAAGTATTAGAAGTCTTTACAGCCCTGAGAGAATCGATAAACTTTTGTTAAATGTTAATTACTTAATAACATTGTTTCTATCGTAGCATTCTCTTTTGAATCTTTTTAAAATGCTTCACTCGGATTGTTCACCAGTGTTACAACAGTCACATGGTACAAAAAATCCTATCACTTCAACGCAGCAGACCATCTCAGATGTAGATCATTAAAGGTTAGATGAAGACAGAATCGAATCCATCTGGATGAGACCCCTCTGATGGAGCTAGCAGTTCTTTGTGTACTCTTTTACAGAGGCTGCCCAGACCACAGGCGACTGCCACCATACTAATGCCACAACCACATGCAGGGCCTGGATGCTGGCACTCATCAAACAGATGGGCTACGGGGGGGGGAAGTTGATGCGATGGGGGAGTGCTCGAGTACGATGTGGTTACTTTAGTTGAGATTTAAGATAAAAGCCTGCGTATCCTTTATATGGATGGACGAGGAAACAGTAATGTTTATAGATTACATATAAAAAACTGTTTAATAAACAAGTAAAAATCACTTTTCATTTCCTGTTATGTTCCTGTGTATGCTCCAACATGGAATTGTTCCAAATAAAGTCTACCACAAATCACAACTTCGTTGATTACCTGTGATATCAGTTTCCACGCAAGTGTCACAATTCGGGCACATGACTTCCCGTTTAAGTCACCCACCAAGAGTCACCCTTTCCAATACTTGACTTTCGCACTATAACCCAAAACTGTTGCCTAGAGCACCTCGGACTACTATCCATCATTAATTTGCCACGATTTGCAACACTGCAACTGATTGCACCATTGGCACACATCCTGTTCTTATCACCTCATCTCACTATATCACCCCACTCACAACCAACCATTCATTCTCTGCTTGAGTATTGTTTAGGACGGGCCTGTACCCCTTTCCGTGTCTCCGTGTTTTTCTTGTTTTGCCTTGCCTGTTTTTGCGGTTTCTGATCTTTGCTTGTTTTCCTGGATTTATCCCTCTAGTTTCGCCCTTTTGATTCTGTTTGCCGATCGTTGACCTGTGCTAGCCCTAGGACTATTCTTTTGTTTTTGCCCGCCATATACCTGTTTGACATTGTTCGACCCTGCCTGTTATACCACGTCTCTTTAATAAAAGCTTGCAGATGGATTCTCACGTCTCGTCAGCCCCGTTACACCAATAATATTAAATCCAGCCCCAGACTCCATCCTATCTGAAAATATCAGTTTTGTCTGGTATCCGAACAACTAGTGTAGTTGTCTAATACCCAACAACCATTAACAGCAAGTCTTGTCTGGTACCCAAAACCAGTGTTTTGTCTGGTACCCAAAACTGTATTAACAGTCTTCTATCAGCCAATAAGTTGACTGAGACGCCAGTGAGGGAAAAAAAAAAAACCCCAGAAGCAGGAGACGAAGTAATGATGATAAAAAAAGTTTATTGAATAATCTTAGTTGTGCATAATACAGTGTTCAGACTTTGTCTGGCCAGCACAAATCCAACAAATATTATCATGCCACAAGCAATTGCAATGGAAAATTACTGCTTCACAACAACATCCCATGACGTTAAAAACCTTGAAATTGAGACTTCTCTTATCTCTTACCATGAAAGACAAATTCCCTTGAACTACACGAATAGATTTCATAACATGGAAAAATAATATATAATATGTAGAATAAATAATATAAAATTAATTAAAAAATTAGGACAATATTAAATGATAATAAATGAATTACTAATGAGATAACAATCATCAATAAAGGAAGGTAAAACAAACATCAAATGTAAAATGTTGCACCAAAGAATTCGACACTTTTTCTAAAAAAAAAAAAAGGTAATGTTTCAGTTAATTAAAGGTGACATATCATGAAAATCTGACTTTTCCAGGTTTTAAGTGCTATAATCAGGTCCCCGGTGCATTTATCAACCAAGGAAACATTTTGATTTCGCAAGCAACAATGGTGTACCAGTTCTAATGACAAGGTGAAAGTTTGAGCAAAACATGCTAACTGTTCTGTCTTTGGCTGCACAGACGAGTAGCAATTTGTAGAGGTGTCCAAAACCATAGACATTTTTGAGTGCACTCATTCAATCCCATAATGCAACTAATAACAAGTTTACAACCGATGTTCCCTGTACTGCTAGCAGCTAGAGAATACACATCTACTGTGAGCAACGACACATGCCATATTAATTCCCGACTCTCACCAGAAGATGCCTTCCACTGCACTTCTGGTGCACTCAGTGTCGAAATTTGCTAAGTCATCTTTATTCACCCATTCAGTGAACTATACCAATGGAATAATAGGGAACAGTGAACGAGGGTAAGGGGGGCAGTTTTTGATAAAGCCAGTCTGTCTAGAGTCTAGAGCATGCAAACACAGAGTGATACAAACAGTGAAAAGTCACTGTGCTTTTGGACTTTATATCACCACTACTGGAACACCGCTTTACCCTTAAACACAGAATAATTCCTTTTGCTGGTGATGAAATTCAATCTAAAACATATTTTATCAGAGGTCTGTTGACATTGAAATGTCAATATTTCAAGGTCTTGTGAAGATTAAAAAGGGGGAATTATTGCTATCACACACAGAATGATTAGTCTATCAGTTGAACTACTCAAATATGTCTTTTAAAGTACATAGATATTGTCATAAAATGTGACATGCAATTATGATTAATATCCCTCATTCTCAAAGTCTTGCCGTAAAGCTACAACACAAAAGAAACCTTCATAGATTCATAAGCACATTCTGTTTTTTGACGGAAGCAGAAAAACCTATTTCTGACATGACTTTGCAAAGTATTTGTTTCTTTAGTTATACAAAAAAAGTCTAATACATGGTCTTAAAAGCCTAGAATCAGTTCAATTCAAGTTGGTATGTCCTGGAGAAATTCTGATAAAAAACATTAAAAGTCTGGAAACATTTGTATGTTTCTATCTGAACTTGACTCTTTTATTGACATATGATGCAGTGAATTAATTTGAAAGATTATTGTAAAGACATTTGTGAGGTTAAAAATGACATTCTATTTCAGAAGCTGTATTCAAGCCTTCTGTTCATCAAAGAATCCTCCATGTGCAACACTGCATTCCAGCATACGTTATAAAGATAATTACCTGAAGTTTAATCTTATTGTAGCTCTTCTCTTGAGTGTCACTGACTTGTATGGTACTTCTCCCTATGCATTCAAATGGTTCACATCAGCTCATTGCCTCAAACTTAGATTCATCCATCCATAATACTCTTTTCTAAACATATACTATTAATCTTTCAGGTCTTTTCCCTGTTTTAACCCTTTATTTATTTATTTATTTATTATGCCACTTTGGTGAACACAAGGACGAACGTCCTTCACATTTTTGAATGGTATTATTTTCTGTATATAACAGTTATATAAAAGTCTCAAATGTGCAAAAATTGAATCACTCTGAAACTGCAAGGAATTACATCATGACAACTGACTGGCTGATGATATGCTGCACAATCCCAAACCCTTTACTAGCAAAAAAAAAACAAAAACATAATAATCGGTCACTGGTAAAACATTTACTGAGGGGAAGTTTACACAACACCGTTTTCAACTAAAAACTGAAAACTTTTTATTCGTGTTGGCCATTCACTTACATTTGGGGGCCTGAAAAGGCAAACTTTTCAAAGTGGGTTTCAAAGTGCAATTTTTTGAAAACTATACTGTTATAATTTCCGTGTAAATTACAAAAACGTGAATTTGTGATAACTGTGGTGTCATGTGTGTGCGCATTACATGTTCATTCTATATGTGCACAGGCACCTAGTGTTTCTTTACGAAGTTACATTGCCACATACTGGCCAGTGATTTTTGCTGTTTTCAAGGGTCCATGTGTAATAGTACCCTGACTGACTGACTGACCTTAACCCTTTGGTTTCATCATTCTCCTGTTTATTTGTCACTAATCATGTGTTAATTCCTTATCAAAATGTGTTTGCGTGCCAATTCACTCTTAAACCCATGACTCATTAGCTCTGTGCTCTGTCTACTGAGCACAGCTGATTAAAGAGCAGCGTGACAGTCTGTGAAACATGCTCTTAACCACAGGTGTGTGCTGGACAGTCCCATTCAGATCCTCAGAACGATAGCCGGGTGTCCATTCACACAGCTGACCCTCATTTCACTCGCTGATAAGAGAGCAGAGGCAGGTGTGATGTCGGCCTGTTGCTCAGCCTAAATCAGCAGCAGCTGTGATGCAGACAGAAGGACACAGGTCAAAACAAGTAAAGAGAAACAAGTCAAGGGGAGCCACTTGTGCTTTCCACACAAGGCATTCCCTTAAGAAAAGACCGGGATGCTGGTGACGCCACTACATAAACCAAGACCTCCATGATCAACCACCTTTAACAGAGGAACTATGCTAATCAGACAGAATCAATAGCAAGGTTATGTAAATGAACAGCATAAATTAGACCAGCATTAATGCAACATTTAACCATTAAACAAGACAGACTTCAGTGAGAATTGTTTTTGTGGTTGTTTTCTTTTGTAATTTCCTATTTAATCAACAACAGAGGGAGCCGACCAACGGTGGCAGAGCAGGAGAAAGAGCCCAAGGCGGAGATGGAGAGCCAACGAGCCAGGGGGATGCGGAGGATCCGGGGGGCCAGGGTGGAGCCGAGGGCTCTGGCGACCGAGTCGGCGGCGGAGATCCAGAGATCTGCGGCGGAGCCGGAGCGACTGAGGACTAAGGTGGAGCTGGTGGGAGGGAGGAGCCCAATGGAGCCGTTGGGACAGAGCGACGAGGTGCAGCCGAAGGAGCGGAGTTCTGAGGCGAAGGAGGGTCGACGACCGACCAAGGCGGAGCTGGAGGGACAAGGGAGCCCGGTGGGGCTGGTGGATCGTCGGGTGACGGTGGAGGTGAGGGAGCTAGGAGCCGAGGTGGAGCAACTGGGTCTACGGGCCGAGGCGGCGTCCGGGCCTAGGAGGCGGAGTCAAGGGGTACTCCAGGCACGGCGACGCTGGAGGATGGCAGTCCCACGGAGCTCGCACCGTGCTGATGGTGGGCTGAGGGCGAGCAGAGGAACTGACAGCGGTGGAGGAGGCTGGAGCAGGTGGGGGGTAAGCAGTTTGTGACCTCGGGTTAACTTGGAACAGGTGCCTTTCTCTACTGGACTGGGAAATGGGAGCCCACTCAGGGCTGGACGGGACCAGAGGAGAGTGGGCAAGTCAGCTTCCAGCTCTGTTTCCCAGTCTATAAGGTCCCCCTCGAAGTCCAGCAGTCCCAGCTGTATTTCAGTGTACATCACTGAATTGAATGATGAACTGTCTTTAACTGAAAAATTAGTGTTTACTATTGTCATTTTGCATTATCGACATACTATTTTCCTAATTAATGCTGTTCAGTTGCTTTGTCACAATCTGTATTGTTAAAAGCGCTATATAAATAAAGGTGACTTGACTTGACTTGACTGTATTTAGCGCACCCTCAGCTGTGGTGCAGTGGGCAGAGCTCCACTCTGCGCTCTCACCAATCACGCTTGCGCCCTGGCGGCAGGCACTGTTGCAGGCTCTCGCATCTGGTCATGAAGGATTGGCTCTGCTTCAGGCGTGATACCTGCTCAGTCGCTCGGCTTTGCGCTGGCTCGCCGATCGTGGCGGGAATAGGCTCTCCGTCATCGGTGAGCTCGGGCTCTTGCTCCGCGCAGTGGGGTGATGGTGGGCTGGGCTCTGGGTTAGGAGCGGATCTGGCGAGATCATCCACAGAGCAGATGGTGAATGGCGATCTGTTTACTCGTCAGTATCCACTCCACAAAGGTGGCAAAGTCCTCTCGAGGGCCATCTTCGGGCGACGGCGCTTTGTATGCAGCGTTCAAACTAGCCTCATAGAATGAGCAGAGCGTGTCGTCCTGGTAGCTGGTGGTGCTAGCTAACAGCCAGAACAGTCTCGTATGGTCCTCGAGAGATCTATCCCCCTGCTCCAGCAGGAGGAGAAGGAATTTGGGGTGGGTGAAGGCGTCCATAGGGGCACAACGGGAAAAAAAGACACTGGGAAAGACTAAGAAACAAAAACGGAGGGTAGACACGGAGGTAACTGTTTTTTGGTCGGATCTTCTGTCACGGCTGTGCTGGAGTGAAGGAGCGCAGGAGTCGCATCACAGTCTCCTAGTTTCCCAGTCCAGAAACGGGCAAAACAGGTCCATAATCCTGACACAGTGTTGTTTTAGTATCATTTATAATTATACAATAAATCATGTATTCATAAATATTTTAAATTAGTTTATATTTTTAATTTTAGTTCCCTTTCATGGGAACTTCGAACTGCGTCCTCTAGGGGTCGCTATGGGGAACGCCTCGTTGTGACCCGTGTCTGAAGCATACATTGAAAAAACACCAACTCGTTGGCCGGCGGCAGCCATGACGTCACTACTGGTGCGACTATAGTATAAATAGGCGCCGGGAGCTACACATCATTCTCTTCTTCGTCTTCTTTGACTATTTTGTTTGAAGCGTGCATTTCTGTGGTAAGAGCGATCTCTATTCATCTCATTATGGCGAGCACTAGCAAAGCGTTTAAGGATGTGTGCATCCGTGTTGACGTTGTTTTACATCTGATGACACACACGATCTATGCGTTGTTTTGTTTGGGCAAAGAGCACGCACGCGATGTCTCCGAGGGGGCAATCGGCGTGCACTGCAGCGTTTTTTCCAAAAATAAAAGCCGCTGGAGGATGATGTTATTTCATTAACAGTGTCTGATTCAGGGGCAATTCTCCTGTATGATGAGCTTTTGGAAATTATGGATCGTGCCACGGCGAGGCTTTACTTGCCGTGAAGCGGGTGAAAAAGTGACGTCGCGAAATATCTCGATGAACGTTATTTTTCTGGCCATAAACCCTCCAGCTCAGGTGAGCCTTCCTTTCTTCCTGATTTTTCATATAAAGATTGCGAAGGAATGGAAGAGGCCATTTTCTTCACGCATCCATCGATTCCAGCATACAAGTTATGCCAACATCGATGCGATGCGCAAAGGCGGTTATGAGAAGATGCCCCTATAGAGAGACGCTAGCCAGCTATCTCTCTATGGGTGAGACGTCCTCTAAGACTCCCCTCCTTGACATCTCGCTCGGATGCCAGGGCATACGCAGCAGCAGCAGGTCGGGCTGTCGCTTCATTGCACACAATGGTGATGCTTCAAGCATATCAGGCTGACCGGCCGAAGGACCGGGATAGAAGTCCAGGTCTGAGCCCGAACAACCCAGGGGTCCTAGCCCGTCTCAGTTTGAGGATCAGAGACTGGCTCAGAAGGCTAGTGTCGCGGCTCGCGCTCCTCCCCCGCCCGCGGGTTGGGGTAGGAAGAATCGCAGGTCAAATGAAGGTGAGTAAAATACCTAAGGGATGTGATCCAGACAGGGCGTCAGTGCTTTTTTCCGGATCAGAGTGATACCTCAGTATCTACTCATTTCCTTCGGGGGTCTTACAACTGCCCTTATCTTCACCTTCCTAAATCCCTTGTAAGCACCATCTCTCCACCTGACCAAGGTTAGGTAGAAGCTTCCTGCATAACAATCTCCTACTGGACATATGATGTTTTGGTTGGTTCTATGGCTTCATAGTGACCATCTTACTGATGGTCCGGTCTAGAGGCTTCTTCGGACAGAGCTCCGACGCAGGAACCATGGTGGGTGAGTACGATACAGGTCTAAATATATGTGTATATATATATGTATGTGCTAATGAACTGGTGGTTGTGTGTATACCCTTCTGCTAGCTTTCTTTGCAGTGTTTCCGGGACCTGTGTGTTTCTGTCCCATTTTCTAAGGGTAGGTCCTCAATGGGCACCCCCCGCTGCTGGGTTCAGAAACCAGGTGCTCGACTTGCAGTGTTTATTTCACTCGTCGATATATGTCCAGAAGGTAAGTAAAGCCGGGTTTCGGCTTCATACTTCCTGGATCATGCGGCCATAACACAGGCTTCTGCGGGAGCCTTTGTGATTATCAGGCCCCCGGCGCGTCACTGCAAAAATTTCCTGGACGTCCGGGCTGGGGTTACGCTTTCATGCTACCCTGACTGGTCTACCGTATCTGGGTCGCCCTGAGGGGTTTTCCCGATCACCAGGATATCCTCTTGAAGCATCAACCCCCTCACCATTGAGGGTTATTGTGAGTATGGTGTTTCTTTCGAGCGTTTAATTCTCTCTGAGGAGTTGGATTCCTCGCTCCATGGGCTGTCCTCGTGGTAGTATTGAGCAATGCTCCCCTTTATCAAAGGGTTACCTGGAATGAGCAACATTATTCCTCTGAATTCAGAGTTCTCCTCTCACTTGAGAAGGTTGAGTTCTCTGTTTCTCCAGAACACCTGGAACCAGCAGCATCAGGCGAAATAGGCCCTTCCTCTGCTTCTCTGATGCGCTGAGTGTTTGGCCAGCTTGCAGTATGCTTACCCTTCTGACTTTACAATCATGCTGCAGGTCGAGCCCTCTCTCAGGAGAGCTGGGTTTGTGCTCCCTCAGACAAGGTAAACTACTGCTAGCCGTTCCAACATTGGAAAATGCTGTAGGTCGAGCCCCCTCTCGACTGAGAATTAGGTGTGTTGCTCCCACAGCTAAGTAAACTATTGCTAGCTGTTCCAGCTTTGGAACATGCTGCAGGTCGAGCCCCATCTCGGATTGAGAACTGAGTGTGTTGCTCCCTCAGCTGAATAACTGCTAGCTGTTCCACCATGGGAAAATGCTGTAGGTTGAGGCTCCCTACATTGCAGGCTAGAGGTGGCTCCCCCAGCTACAGATTTACTACTAGCCACTCTAGCATTATAGCTGTAGATATAGTGTCTGGGGATACGCTATTTTTATCTATGGGCTGCTCTTTCAGGGTACCACGAGAACCCCTAGAACGGTATTCAAGTGTGTGCACGTTATGCTTTGCCCACTTTTCTAAAATCCACATAAGTGGAAAGTGTGCACGTTATGCTTTGCCCACTTTCTAAAATCCACATAAGTGGTAAGTGCGCACGTTATGCTTTGCCCACTTTTCTAAAAATCCTGTATGGTAAGAGCTACGCGCAAGACTTCGTGCTCTTTTTGAGTGGTTTAAAACCCCGGTTCCGCCTTGGGCACCACTCCTCCTATGTATCCTCTGGATACCTACTTAACAGGGTATTGCTACTAAGGATCTGTTGAGACAGTTCCTTCAGCACATGCAAAGAGAAACGTACGGTAGCCCCTGTGTGACAGGCCAAGACTAGTATAATTCTAGGCTCTTGGTCATATTCCCTTAAAGGAATCTATTTCTGATTCCAAGCCTTGAGCTCTACCCCGGGCCCAGGAGTCTGGCCCTGACAGGTAAGTATTTTTGGGGTATGTAGCCTAGGCCTTTGGCCGTAGGGAGTAACGTCACTGACAGCCGTCTAACGTCCCAGGGGCGACTCCCATAGCAATATGGTAGAGTTGGTACTTAGTGCTCGCCATGGTTCTGGCTTGCACTCCCCTCAGCATGGTGGCGTGGGTATACCGTTCCCCATAGCGACCCTAGAGGACGCAGTTTGAAGTTCCATGAAAGGGAACGTATCGGGTTACTTATGTAACCATGGTTCCCTGAGTAGGAAACAAGACATTGTGTCCTCTAGGTTTCCTGCCATGCTTCAGACGCAAGCTTCAGACGAAAAAGTGAATGATGTGTAGCTCCCGGCGCCTTTTTATACTATAGTCGCACCGGTAGTGTCATGGCTGTCGCTGGCCAACGAGTTTGTGTTTTTTTAAATGTATGCTTCAGACACGGGTCACGAAGAGGCATTCCCCATAGTGACCCCTAGAGAACGCAGTGTCTCGTTCCCTACTCGGGGAACCATGGTTACACAAGTAACCTGAAGATGTTTTCTTTTTATTTTAAGTTTCAGTAATTTTGTGCTTTTGTCAGTTTAGTTAGTTTTAATGTTTCTTTCAACTTTTATTTATTTTTATTTTAGTATCACTTGAACTTACATTTCTAATTTGAATTTTAGGTTTCTTAATATTATATTTATTCAGCTTTATTTCAATAAATTAATATTTTTGATAGTTTTAGTTAACAATAACAACAGTTTTACACTAATCCGAAGACATATTTTGAGAATTACAAAGAAACTTAAATTTAGATGAATAGATTTTTAGGAATTAGAATTTTAATTGTAGATTTTTTTAATGAATTTATTGGATTCATATTTTGAGTCTGTGATTCAATTTGTTTAGTTTTTTTAATAACCCATGGGACAAATTATATCCTCTATGTTAAACTTGCCCTATATTATCTAGATGAGCAGAGGTGAATAAAACAACATTACACTCCATTATGTCTCTGTGTAAGTGGCCGGTGTACAAAGAGAGAGTTACGCATGTTAGTGCAAGCCCCGGGAGCTCTCTGCTCTCTCAGCTTTCTGTTTTATCTCTGCAGTGGAAACTCTCATTGTAAGAGAGGGTGCATTTGGGGCACTGAGATACTCCCTTGATTCAATGAGACAGAGAGGCAGGCAGCCCATAGTCTGACCATTCTTCTGTCCTTCTCTCTCTCTCTGCTTCAACACTCTGAAAGCCCCCAGCTCTGTGGCATATAGTCTAAAGAGACACACTTAGCCTGCTTACTGAGGGAGAAAATTCACTTTAAATATATTTCCTTACATATCAGGCCATTTACTTGTATACAATTCTATCAGTATTTGTGGCTATTAAAAAGTGTCTAAAGACACTAGATCTCCCAAAATTCTGTGAATTAAAGAGGACTGGCACCATGATCATTCCCCTCAGATATTACCAACAGTACAGGTTTAACAGAAGCGGAAAACTCAGCAACAGAACAACATTAAAAGCATTTTAAATGCAAACTGGAGACATTACTGACTTATAAGGAAGACACATCACTATCCCAATGCAGGTCAAATGAACTCTCATCACAAGATAAGCAAACATATGCATTTAGCTAACAGAATGTCAGTTGGACCCCGATTACATCATATTTCATTCAAAAGAATCACAGCAGTAGAAGCTCCTCAGGAATTAAATGGTAAAATATTATTAAATGGTTTGGATATTACACGTCATGTAGAAATACACTATGTGTACTTGGGTTGCTGATGCTGAAACTGATTAGACAAATCATATGTTTATTTCAGTTCTTCAGACACACCCTCTAATATTTAGACTTAATTATTAATGATAATAAATAATAAAATGCTTGCAGCACACCAACTCTGGTATATTCAAGCATTTCCTGCAGCAATGAGGTTTTTCTCTGGTCTTAAATGTATTCAATAAATGAATGCACATTATTTGTTGGCTATTTGTTGGTAATTTTCTAAAGGTGATAGATTAGGTGTCCATTTTTATTTTAACTTGTTTGTTTTATTTTATTCTACTCTAACCTATATATACACTGGCTCTGCTTTTAAAAATAGACACAAGAGGAAACAGCTCTAAATTTATACCAAATGCAATTACACTGATCATTTGTAAAACTAAACATTGTGCTGTTTTCAGGTCCTCAGCCAGATAAAAAAAAATTTAATGGGTTTGGATTTGTGTCAAATCAAGTGCAGCTTCACACAATGCAGAGTTTGTGTCTCAGCAAAGGAAAAGATCCAATTATTGCGCCCCGATGAAAGTGTGCGTACTGTACACATGGCTGCTGAAGCATCAGTGCTGTGAGTCCTTAGTGCAAAGCTGTCATTGGCAGATGTGTGTTTGTTATTCACCTCACTCTGCTGTGTGTTTGTGTCATGCTTTATGACTTAACCAGGAAAGACATGTTTCTGGATCAATATCCTTAGCCTAATCCTGACCTAATCACAGATAAACATGTTGCTGAAGCCTCAAACTCCAGATCTATGACTTCCTATGACTTCCATATCGGTCAGAGTAGCAAAAAGAAATAAAAAAATAAAATAAAATAATGGGAGTGTTCAAGTTTGTCACTAGCAGTGTAGATGGGTGTTAGTGCTTATCACTCAGCACATGCTCACACAGACTGAACTCCTTACTCACTCACAGATGAGAACTTCACACATAGAATATGAGATATATATGCCTGTGTAGTTCTCTGCTATGTGGTCTGCAAATTAATGGAGAACAGTCAAGGATGAAAGAGACACTGCGTCTGACTGACATATCAAGAAACTTTCTCAAGGTCAGAGTGCGAGTTACTCATGAAGAGATCAGAACATACACATTGTTTTTTCTGCAAAACTGATCCGAGATCAGCTCCATACCTCCTTGCAAGGTCATTAACTGACCTAGTGGGTGATTCAGTGCAATTAATCCTAGCAATCCCTTACCAAAAAGTAGTATACTTCAAGTTTATTTTAGTAAGTATACTTAAGTAAAGTTCAAGTATATTTTTAAGTATACTTTATGTAGAAAGTATACAAATATCAGTGTACTACTAGTATACTTGTAAGTGTACTATTTCAATACACCTTGGGACTAAATTGGCCAACTTTCTATATATAAAAGTATACTTTTAAGTATAACAGTAGTAAACTTTGAGTACACAACTAGTTTAAATCAAAATTTTTAGCTTGTACTGCAACTATACTAAAAGTGAACTTATAGGTATACTGATAGTTTACTAATTAAATACTTGTAGTAGCATTTTTAGTACACTTTGACGTATAGTCTCAGTAAAATACTAGTTTAGTAGTTTTATACTACAAGCATACTCGTACGTTTTCTTTAAGTTAACTTTACATCATACTTTAAGTATACAACCATGTCCCTATTTAAGAATGTGTATATATTTTGTTATATGAATATCCGAACATACAAAACATAAAAAAAAGAACGGGGTATCTGCTTGTAAACAAAAAATTTTATTCTAGCTTCATGCATTCTTAAACACTTAAATGTGGATAAGTTTCATAAATAAAAAAAAAAGAAATAAACAACATTTTGAACAAAAAAATGAAAAAAGACTATTAATTGGATTCAGAACGATAATCAAAACGTAGATAAAGTCGATCAACACCCCAAAGCTTGACAGTCAAGTCAAGTCAAGTCACCTTATTTATATAGCGCTTTGAACCAAATACAGATTGTGTCAAAGCAACTGAACAGCATTAATGAGGAAAATAGTGTCAATAATGCAAAATGACAAGAGTAAACACTCATTTTTCAGTTAAACACAGTTCATCATTGAATTCAGTGATGTCACCATCCAGCTCAGTTCAAAATAATGATCTTTGCATCATGTCAACGATATCGCTGAAATGAAGTGTCCCCAACTAAGCAAGCCAGTGAGGCGACAGCGACAAGGAACCAAAACTCCATCGGTGACAGAATGGAGAAAAAACTTGGGAGAAACCAGGCTCAGTCGGGGGGGGCCAGTTCTCCTCTGACCAGACGAACCAGCAGTACTGAAAAATCAATTTAAGACGTAATAAACAGACGATGAATAATATTAACAGCAGTCATTAGTACCTTCTTTGGTCGACATTTTATTCCATAATGTTACATAGTTTTGATACTTTTTATGTCTGATGATCGTGTTAGAATACATGTGGAGCATCTGTTGTTTCGGTTTCTTCTTCACTGTGTTTTTTTTTAATTCTGTACAGAAGATGTGTAATAGCGCCTCCTAACCTATAACCGTGAAAACACGGATTCTAAAATATAGCTAAATATATTTAGACTTTTGCTAGTATAAGTACAGATACTAATGTAATTTTAAGTATATGTCTGAGAAGTACATAAGCCATTGAGAAGTACATAAAAAGGAGACTAAAAGATACTTCCTATTTTTTAGTTTAAAGGAAGCATACTAATAGCACACATGAATAAACTTATTTTTCATAAGGGAATAAAATCATGTGAAAATATGATGGGGACACGTTGATATAGACAGGCCAAGATTATTCTCAATTGTATTCTCCCCTCTGATGCAGAACAGTCAAGGCCACATTCATTTATTAAATATGTAAAATGTCAATTAGTTTTGCCCTGAGTTTAAAAAAATAGTTGTATTTAATGCCAGGGGAGCACAAGAAGTTGAGATTGGGTACATTGTCATTCTTTTACTCAATTGAAAGTCAAACATGCACCAAAGTGAAAGTAGCAAACTTTCCACATTTAATTCTACCTAACTTTAAAAAAAGAATGGATTCTGGTAGCACAACTAAAGCCTGGCACTAGCAATGCCAAGGTCATGGGCAGAACTCCAAAGGAATGCACACTTTGATAAAATCTCCAGCTTGAATGAACTGTAAGCCAATTTGGCATCAAATATGTCTTCCAAATATATAAAAACAAAAACATTAAGCTATTGAAACTGACTGACTGAATTAGACGACAACTGATTTTTTTTTAATTGCAAAGCAACCTGTTTAATCTTCTCTTGATAATTTTCTCAATATTCTGACTATATTAGATTCTATTGGACACTCCAGATGTTTACTGAAACCAATATCCTGAAACCTGCCATAAGCACTTGTACCGCGTTAAATTCAATTGCAGATGATTTTATAGTTGTTTTATTTTTTAATATTGTTGTTTATAGACTGAACACTGACCTTGTTTGTACTTGAGTCAAGTTCTTCTTTAATTATGTTTATTTAAAGAAAGAAAGAAAGAAAGAAAAGCAGAGAGAAAGAAAGTAATAAAGAACGAAAGAAAGAGAAAGAAAGAAAGAAAGAAAGAAAGAGAAAATAAAATAATTATTTGATTTGTTAGGTTAGTAAAACAAAAAACATATTTTAATATTCAAAATTTTGGGGTCAGTAAGATTTTATTCAGCAAGTATGCATGACAACCAACAGTGACATTAAATACTTTTACATTGTCAAATAAATACTGTTATCTATATTTATAAAATAATCCTGAAAAAGATGCATCACAGTTTCCACATAACTAAGTAGCACAACTATTTTAAACATTGATAATAATAATAATAAATGTTTATTGAGCAGCAAATCAGCATATTAGAATGATTTATCAAGAATCATTTGACACTGAAGACTGGAGTTATGATGCTAAAAAATTTAGCTGGGCCATCACAGGAATAATTTACAGTTAAAATATATTCAAATTGAAAACAGTAATATGTTGCTCTTTTTACTGTATTTTTAATCAAATAGATGCATCCTTGGTGAGCATAAGAGGCTTATTTTAAAAACATGAAAAAATCTTACTAACCCCAAACCTTTGAACAGTTGTGTACATAAAATTATATATGTAAAAATACATATATATGACCACTGAAATATGTTCTTCATACTTTGAAAGTCTAAATTAAATTTTAGTTATTAAAAGTATTTTTTTTCATTAATTGATTAAAAGTACAAGTATTAAGTTTCAGTGGTACTCTGTGGTAAATTCCCCAAAATAATATTTAAGCATAGTAATGAAGGACAATTTCTCAAGGAATTGAAAACACTGCTCACTAAGATCACGATTACATTACTGTGAAGTGTAAATATGAAAACTGTGCTATGTAAAGATACTGCAATAATCTCAATATCTCATACACTGTGTTCTGCATTCTTTTATCTGGACAATGACTCATGCCCTTGTGATGCCCTTCCTTTGAATTAAATTAATTTTATGAGAAGCCTGAATGAAATCTTCAGAAATGAAATCAAGATAGATTCCCCCTGGGTACAGAGCTCATGAAATGTCATTCGAAACATCCAATGCATTTTTAATTTACATTTTGTCCATGGGAGACTTGCACTGTACAGGGGAGGTGGTGGGCACTGGGGCTCATCCACCACACATGAGCACCATTAATGGAGGAGATGAAAGCAGAAGTCCAGGAAGACCCCTGAACTCCAGCATCCTTATGCTTGGACCAGCCACTCTGTGTCTGATGCATGACCAGAGAACTGATGAACCCAGAGCAAACACAGCATGCATTCCAAAGAACAACATCTACATATCTTAACATATGTGATGTGAATGTTTGTTATTGTCAGGAAGACAGATACAGACTGAGAGCTCTTAGCAATGTAACATTTTGAGCAATGTAAAGAACCTCACATCCCTGTAATAGTTACAAAAGGCCAGTCTGACTGAAATGGATGATAACTACACTAAAACATTTAAAGACATCAAAGAAACTTAAGTACTGAAACAGCATCTAATTAACAAGATCACTAGAAACATTCAGATTTTTGATCTTACAGTTCTTTTGCTGCATGCTAAACAGCTGTATGAATACAGTAACTAATATTACCCCGCCCCCCCAACTAAAACTAACACTGTAGCGTGATGTTTTTTTTTTTTTTTTAGATTATTTTTGTGTTTTTGATCATCAAGTTTCCCAATTCCCAATTTCCTTAGGTCAACTCTAAATTTCACAACCAGCAACATTTGTTTGTTAAATAGATATATATATAGATCTGATATATTTATATATATTTTAAATTTTTTTACTAGGATTTAAAGGTAACTATTCCATTGGATTTAACAAAAAGCACCTTTTTAGCGTTTTTATAGCAAATGCATAAATAAGATATATACTGAATATTGTCAAAGGGTTAAAAGGATTTGGTTTTATTTTTAGATATAGCATAAGGCCCTGACATTAATGAACACATTATTTTTTTACCACACAGTACAATTTCAGTAAATAAACAGTAAATAATCTAAAATAAGTAAAATGTATATGCAAAATAAATCTTGTAAAAACATATATATATTGTAAAAACATGGTTAACAAATTAATATAATCATATTACAGAAAATATACAGAATGACAGTGAGGCTGAGGGTAAATATTTAATTTCTTTATTACTTATCTTGGGCTTAGGGAAGATCTGCTTTTCTTTCCAATTCAGTCTCAACACTGCTGTCCAACATACATACAGTATGGTTATAAAAATATTTCAGGCTTTTTCGGGAAAAAAAAAAAAAAATCTTAGGAAAAACAAAATCTTAGAGCGGAGTTGAGTTACCTCATTGCTTTCATGACTGGAACATAACCTCAAATGTATATTCTTATCCCATTCCAATGTGCATTTTTTTCCCAACCCTTTTGGGTGGAAAAAACACACAACTGTCACTAGAAATAACCCTGAATTAAAGTCAATGTTGCAGGTATTGCAGTAGCTCTTTCCGAATAATTGTAAATTCAATTTATATAGCACTTTCACAATCACAAAGCAGTTTTATCAAGAGTGCCTTACAAAACCCTCAGTGAGCCAGACAAAAACTCTCTAAAAAGTTATATTCACAACTAATGACACAAACACTGGACATAAAAGGGTTCAGGATGTTCTGTAGCACTACTACTACATGAGTGAGATGAATTGGATAAATTATTTACATCATTAGGAGACATGGTATTTAATAATGTATTCAAGCATGAATTTGAAAATCAAATCTCATCATTGGCCAGTGAGAGATCAAACATATGCTCAGTATGGTGTAAACCTCTGCAGAATATCAATTCAACAAACACTGCAGACCTTAGATGCTGTGAGGTCTGATACAATAAAAACACATATGATTATGAAAACACAAATGTATCCTAATGCAAATATTGCCATTATATCTGTGTGAACCGACTGAGATACACTGTTTTCTAAACAATGAAGGTCTCTTTCTTTCCATCTCTATCTCTCTCTCTTTCACAGGTACAGGTATTATTCCAGCTCTGCGAAGAAAACAAACTGCCTTCTCTAAGCCACTAGAGACTGCGTGCTCTCAGAGGCGACATCAAGGGCAGACTCACAAATAAGCACAAACATACACACACACACACACTCACACACACACACACAGACAGTGGCAACGTTAAAGCACACAAAGCGATCCTTCATACACAACCTAGCAGCCTCTTTGGGCAAAAGCCTCAGCATCTAATCTTTGTGAGTCTTGTAATCAATTGCCAGTCACAATTAAATCCATCAGCACTGCCCAAGGTGCTCTGCCATAATGACACTAAAATCAATAATTATTTCTGCTTATCACTTCATGCCCACATCAGCCCACTTTATATACCCTGTGAAATCAAAAATTTAGTTTTTAAAGTTTATTTAGACCATGTATTTGCTACTATAAGTTTCTGGAAAACTGAACAAAGATATTGATGTCTCATCCTGTACTACACTGGGTTTTGACCAATCAGATGCTCGCTAGAATGAAAATGACCCTCCCACAATATTGTTTCCACAAGCAAGTACAAATCATAATTCATGACTGTAACATAACTAAAATCTATTGTTGATTTAAACATGCTTTAAAATACATAGAATAAAATCTGATGCAATGCTGAAACGGTCTGCTTTTCTGAAAATGTGTTGTGTTGATGTGATATGTTATGGCAGGAAAGAAAATTACAGAAAAAATTACAAAACCAGCATCAGACAAAATCATAGAAGAACCTGATTTCTATGAGGATCAACAACAATAATTCTTGTCAGACAGAAACCTCTTCAAAATTCAACAATGGACTCACAGTTGTAAATTGTACATACATTATA
Source organism: Sinocyclocheilus anophthalmus (assembly GCA_018155175.1). NCBI lineage: Eukaryota > Metazoa > Chordata > Actinopteri > Cypriniformes > Cyprinidae > Sinocyclocheilus > Sinocyclocheilus anophthalmus. The sequence continues at coordinate 119,520 of JADLZN010007221.1, forward strand.
CATTTCATCGGACACCATGTTGCATTTCCACATTCACTCCATACTCTGTATATTCAACCACAAAAAAAAAATGCTAACAGTAATATGTTTGAATAAAAGTAGGGATGCGACCCTACCCTAACTACAGTATTTTCAAATAAAAAAAGAAAGGAGGACAAGGTGCAGACAACTTTTTCCACACACTTGAAAATAGAAGTGTAAAAATAGCACATATTGACATTGGACTCAAAGTAAAAAGTTGCATCGGAGAGCAGCAACATATCCACAGCATTCTGGCTAGTGGGCTTTTCACTGTCATGTGATCTCAGCATAGGTGATGGGATTCTGAAAATCAAACAAAAAATACAGTTTAACATCTAGGCCAATCACATCACACTCATTTGTTGTCTGAATCTGTAAAATTAATTTAAAAAAAACATTAAAATTAGGGCTGTCAATAGATTAAAATTTTTAATCTAATTAATTACACCCTTTTTCTGTGATTAATCACGATTAATTGTACGATATATATACATTCTATGTACCATATAAAAGACCATATACATTGTTTCAAATGTTTATTTTGTCATCATTTGCTATATCCAGCAAAGTAAACCAAAAGATTGAAAATACGGGTACAGATTCTCAAAAATCTGTATTTTCTGCAAGCTTTTTTCAAGATAAATTTAGATGTCTTTCCAAAAAGGGACTCCAAAATGAAACTCCAAAAGGACACCAAAGAACCAAATGATATAAGGAGCCCATATAAGCACATATGAAGAAAAAAATCAGAAATGTATAGTATGTGTACAGTGCAACAGCAAAGAGCTTTTTTACATTTTAAAGAAGTCAAGTTGCGATACCGAACAGGACCACATGGTGATGCTAAAAAAAAACCTAAACCAACCGCCTGCTGACTGCATATATCTACTACAGTACACGGATCCATTCCGTATAACTAAACACAGCAACATACACATGACAAATCAAAACATTATCGCGAATGTGTGTGGAAACAACGTGAATGTACGGAAATGTCTGTGCCTGTGCATAAATACAATGTGCGATCAGTGCATCAAGAGCACCCATACACGCATTATTATAACGGACTCAAGCATGCTTACTGTACGACTCCTGTATGCCAACCGCAATCGTCTTTACCTTGATTGCAGTCTTCATCCATCAAAACTTTATTAGTGAGACACTGGTTATCCAGTCGAGAAAACATAGTTTGTATGTGTTGTGTTAACAATCCGTTCAGTCTGTACTTCACACAGCACGACGTGTGAGGGCTCGCGCTCTTCAGAGACAATCACAGAATATGACAGAGCTCGTGTTTAAAAGCGAAACACACTGGAATGAATAATTCACAAAAAATGCAACGCGAGTCTCTGTTCTCTCTGCAATCTCTGATGTAATCAGCCTGGTTTCCTTTATATTAGCGCAGTTTTGGACGGATTGTTTGAATGCATACGATTACTGGATCATTGGACTGAAAACTTTCCCGGAGTTTAGCGGCTTAAATTATCTAATCGCAAGCAGAGAAGCAAAACTGGGTTAAAGGGTTAGAATAGAAATTGTGCTTCAGTAATTTTGCATTAATTGCGTTAAATTATTTGTATGCGTTAAGGGTTGTAAAATTAATCGCATGCGTTAACGCCCGTTGACAGCCCTAATTAAAATACAATTCATACATACAATCATTTCAATATGAGGTGTACTGTATAATATGACATGCTGACCATGTTTTTGATGTCTGAATTAAAATATTTCTCAGCATAAGCTCTGAAATGACAGGGTGATACAACTGTCCTAATATCATAATATCACAAAAATGTTATTTAACCACATGGTGTCTTGTGAATTATTGTGTTGTTTGTTATAAGCTGTTTAACTTGACGGCCCCTTCACTGCAGAGGATACATGGGTAGCGAAGTGATGCCATGCTAAGTTTTTTAGTTTCAAATCTGTTCGATTGAGGAAACAAATTCCTCTACATCTTGGATGGCCTCAGGATGAGGCCTTTGGGTGTACTGTTTCTTTGAGATATGCAAATATATTAAGGTGTAAAAGTAATGTTACATTATATGGTAATATGGTGACTGTCAACACTTGTATTTTACAGTTACTATCAATGTCTTAATAAATGGTATAAAAAATTCAAAACCATATGAGAAGCAACAGATCACACATCTGCGCCGCCCGTAAGAATTGGTACTTGTATTTAAACCTTGGCCTTTGTTATAATGCATCTGTTTGGTGTTTGAGACTCAAGGAGTGTTAAAGTCACTTGAGCATGAGTTGCTTTTCTACTCTCACATTAACCTGCAACGTTTTTTTTTCTAAAGACACCCTAGCGCACCTTTAAGGCTGTGGGGATAAGTAATAACTACCTTAAAGATTAATGACGTAGCCTTGAAATAACCAAGTGTGGTGTGAATGCTAGCCATGCATGCAGGTGCACACTGTATGTCTTGGGCTTACACGTAATCTTGATGAACTGCCTCACGGAGCCCCTGGGCTCACCCTTATATGAATCCAAAATGAACCCTGGGAAGTCATATTGAACTATTAATCAAAAATGGGTGGGACTCCTGTTGATTGTGATGCATAACGGACTTCAAAGGCGACAATATCTGCTACCAGACTGTGGGTTCATGACCTCAAGGGGACCAACTACCTGTTGAATATTGTATGGCAGCCCTGCTGAACAATGGTGTTGAATACTGAAACTATCAGCAGTGTATATCTGATCTGTGGACAGCGAGGTATAAACATTAGTCAGTGGATGATATTGAGGATGGAAGGTGAAGTGGAAAACATGGGATTTAAAATCATATGCTTGTAAACCTGGAAATAAACAACATTAAAAAGGTGTGCAAGTGTAATCCAACATTTTAGTTTAGAATCAGCATGTAGAAGTGATATATTCAGCTAGATGTGCCTATTTTTTTCTGAGACTGGAAGATAAACCCACTGACTAACTCTGATCTCTTGTGACACAGATACAAGAAATTCCTGCCTGAGGCAAAGCAGCCGAATGAACATACTGAAAAGAAATAATGGGATTTACTAGGGAAGAACATTTAACATTCAGAACATAATATTCAGTATCCAAAGGCTGTTCAATGTGATGGCTGTCCTCAAAAGTATTTTATTACTCTATAATAGTAACTGAAGTGAACTGAGATTGAGTCCAGCGCTCAAAAAAGAAGCTAAAATGAAAGGACTGTTTATCAAACAGTTGTTATTCCTCAGGATTTCATCTCTGATTACTGACATTTTTAAGCCCCTTTATCAAAAATGTGTGTTTCCATTTAAGGTTTTAAATTCATAGCCATACAGTAAGAGTTAAAATTGTAATGCAGCAAAATAAAAACTGCCACAGGCAAAGTCAAAAAATGACCCACATAAAGCTGAAATGTTGTTTTGATCATTTTTCAAGTGCGGATGAATGATCTTGTATGAGCCATATGTAAGAAGCTCAACTTAGAGTTAAGGCCCTTCACACCAGGGACAGTAACTATGATAACTATAAAAGTCAAAGTCCACACCCACCACAACTGTAACGATACTGGCACAGAGGAACAATGTCGCTAGAATCAATTTCAGAATAAGTTTTAGAACTATTTTTTCCAGCTGATGGATGAAAAAAAATAATGACAGTCAATCAGAATCCATCACCTTTAAAGAATTTGCAAAGAGTAACTGCAGCACGCACTTAATATATACAGAATGTTAATGTCCGTTGGTGTGGATGTTAATATAGTTATCGTTACCAGTATTTTTACAGTTATTGTTGTTGGTATGAACAGCCAAGATGAATATTTGGTGCACAAAAACTGGTGCGTTAAAGATTTTAATTTAGATTCATGTTTTTGGTCGCATGCCCAGAGCTGCTGCTGTTACATGAAACTACGACTTAGTGGCGCTTACGAATGGACTATTTTGCAAAGTGACAGCGAATATCAGAGAAACAATCGAGAACCTGCTATCTTGTGTCTTTATATGCTTGTGTTTGAATACCTGGGACGCTATGTATTTCTCCATTGTGTGCTCCATCCTGGTCTGAGTGATCATGGGACCACTGGACACACTCTCCTCCGGCGGTATCTCATCCAGTAAGGGCTTCCCTTTGAAATGTTTCACCACACACACCACCTAACACAAAAGCGCCCGTAGGGAAAACAAAAGGAAAGAGGAACGTTTTACACCTCTGAAAGGCTTTTTGTAGCACACATACACATGTATGGCTTTTTTCAGGCTGTAAATGATGATTTATGTAAGTCTTGAAAGGACAAAGATGCTCGCATGACTTGTTGCCCAAAGTAAAAAGGCTCTGTGCTCTTTAGGGAGGGAGGAAACATGCAAGTTCATGTCCTGGAGGAGATTCGTCCATTATCGGACCAAAATGAATAATTTCGATGAGACACTACAGGCAATGCTCTGCCTCTGAAAGACTGCAGCATAGCGCAAGGGGGAGTTTCAGTAGAGGACATCTTAGGGTGTTCTACACTCCCAAAGCCTTGAACTAAACAGATGGAGGAAATTCATTTTCTGTGAATTAATTATCTGTGCTGCCCTTACCATTTTATAAACCATATGCAGCAGGGCTCAACAATAAAGATGAAGCTGGGCCAGACTGAGAGGTCCTGTCACTCGTGTGAGACTGTTCTGTTGTCATTGTCTTTTGTTTGTTGACAGTCAAATACATTTTAGCCTAATAAAATAAAATTATAATATATTTTTTTTTTGTGGATGTCCTGAACATTGTGTCCAAAGTGTGGTAACACTTTACTTGAAGCCTTTATATATATTGCATTATAAAAGTAGTTTTAATGCACTAATTATGCCTTGTAATGCACCTTGTAATGCGCCTAATTATAACCACAGTTATAATACACAGGTCACTGAATCAGTTACTCAATCAATTCATTCAAAATTATGATTTGTTTAGAACAAAGAGTGAATATAGAAGTGAGTATTTTTGAATAACTAAATAATTTAGGTAACATTTTACAATAAGGTTGTATTAGTTAACATTAGTTAACGCATTAGTTAACATGAACTAACCATGAACAACACGCACTGGTACGGATTGACTTGATTTTTGGTTAATGTTACTTACGCTATACTAATGCATCTCTTCACAGTTAACATTAGTTAGTTAACATGAACTACCAATGAACTATGGCAGTAAATAGCTTTATTTATTTATTTATGTACAGTGGGGAAAAAAAGTATTTAGTCAGCCACCAATTGTGCAAGTTCTCCCATTTAAAAGCGATGATGAGAGCCTGTAATTTTCATCATAGGTATACATCAACTATGAGAGACAAAATGAGAAAAAAAATTCCAGAAAATCACACTGTAGGATTTTTAAGAATTTATTTGCAAATTATGGTGGGAAAATAAGTATTTGGTCAATAACAAATTTCATCTCAATACTTTGTTATATACCCTTTGTTGGCAATGACAGCGGTCAAACGTTTTCTGTAAGTCTTCAAAAGGTTTTCACACACTGTTACTGGTATTTTGGCCCATTCCTCCATGAAGATCTCCTCTAGAGCAGTAATGTTTAGGGGCTGTCGCTGGGCAACACGGATTTTCAACTCCCTCCAAAGATTTTCTATGGGGTTGAGATCTGGAGACTCGCTAGGCCACTCCAGGACCTTGAAATGCTTCTACGAAGCCACTCCTTCGTTGCCCGGACGGTGTGTTTGGATCATTGTCATGCTGAAAGACCCAGCCACGTTTCATCTTCAATTCCCTTGCTGATGGAAGGAGGTTTTCAATCAAAATCTCACGATACATGGCCCCAATCATTCTTTCGTTTACACGGATCAGTCGTCCTGCTCCCTTTGCAGAAAAAGTTCGGAGTTACGTATGTAACCGTGGTTCCCTGAGGGAACGAGACACTGCGTCCTCTAGAAGTCGCTATGGGGAGCGCCTCGTCGTGACCCGTGTCTGAAGCCTACATTGAAAAAACACCAACTTGTTTGGCGGCGACAGCCATGACGTCACTACCGACGCAACTAGTACAAAATAGGCACCGGTAGCACACATCATTCACTTCTTCGTCTAAAGCTTGCGTCCGAAGCATGGCAGGAAGCTAGAGGACGCAGTGTCTCGTTCCCCTCAGGGGACCATGGTTACATAAGTAACCCGAGACGTTCCCTTTCATAGGAACTTCAAACTGCGTCCTCTAGGAGTCGCTATGGGGAAAGGTATACCCACGCCGCCATGCTGAGGGGAGTGCAAGCCAGAACCACGGCGAGCCACTAAGTACCAACTACACCATATCGCTATGGGAGTTGCCCTGTCCTGGACTAGACGGCTGTCAGTGACATTACTCCCTGCGGCCAGAAGCCTAGGCTGCCAAAGGACATTACTAGAGCCTCACAGTGTGCAGGTCCCACCGGGACAAGATTGGTAGTAGAACCCAGGCTACCAATAGTCTACCACGGGAATCAGTCTCTCGAGATTAACCTCTGGTGTAATGAGGGCGGCTGGCTCAGTGCCCAGAACTGCGGGACTGCAGGGGCCACCGTACCAGCTGTGCCAAAAAAAAAAAAGAAGCCTCCTTAGAGGTGGCGCCAGGGCCTAGAATCATGAAAGATTCCTTCCAGGGAATACGACCAAGATCCTACTTATTGGATCAATTACTAGTCTTGGCCTGTCACTCAGGGCTACCTCACTTTGCAGAAGGACCTGTCTCAACAGGCCTCTAGTGGAAACACCCTGTCAGAGCAGGTATTCGAGGATACCATGAGGAGTGGGTCCCAGGCGGAACCGGGGTTTTAGACCACTCAGAAAAAGAGAACGAAGCTGTGCGCGTAACTCTTACCATATAGGATTTTAGAGAAGTGGGCAAAGTAGAACGTGAGCACTTACCACTTTTGTGGAATTTTAGAAAAGTGGGCAAAGATACCGTGCCCACTTACCACCATGTGGATTTTAGAATGTCCATATGTAGATGGATACAACCGTTCTAGGGGTTCTCGTGGCACTTCTGGAGGGCAGCCTATAGATGGAGCTCTGAGTAGTCATCAGTCTCACCTACGGCTATCACGCTGGCGTGGCTAGCCGCAAACCTGTAGCTGAGGGAGCAGACATCCATTCAGCGGGAGCGCGACCTACAGCACGTTCCATTGGTGGAACAGCTAGCAGTTATCAGCTGGGGGAGCAACACGCCCAGTTCTCACCGAGAAGGGGACTCGACCCGCAGCACGTTCCAACTAGCGGAACCAGCTAGTAACAATTTCGGCGTGGGAACACACGCCTGGTCCTCAGACGCCCAGGGGGCTCGACCCTCTCTACTAATGCCGGGTTTTCCCCGGCTGGCAGTAGCTCATTCTAGCTGGGGGAGCCCAACCCACCTCTCACCGAGAGGGGGGGCCCCAACCAGCAGCATGATTAAAAATCAGAGGGGTAGCATACTGCAGGCTAGCCACACCGCCAGCGCATCAGGGAGGCGGAGGACGGCCCAAACCTACTGATGCAGCTGGTACGAGGTCTTTCTGGAAGACAGCGAGCTCAAGCCTCTCATGAAAGAGGCACCTCCGTTTTTCCTCAGCTGAGGAATACTGTCCCCATTCCAGGTGACCCTTTCCTGAAAGGGGAGCAGTGCTAAACATTACCACGAGGACAGCCCATGGAGCGAGGGATCCAACTCCTCGGAGAGGATCCTGCTCGGCAGACGACACCCTCTTAGTACCCCTTGATATCGAGGGGGCAGTGCCTTCTGAGTGCGTCGATCGAGACACACTGGTTGCGAGGAGCCCAGGAAATTGGGGCCTAACCCTCTCCGAAACAGGGAACGAAGTCCGAAAACGCATAACCCTCACCGTACAGGATTTTAGAGAGGTGGGCAAAGAAGAACGTGCGCACCTACCACTTTCGTGGGATTTTAGAGAAGTGGCAAAGCATAACGTGCACACCTACCACCTAGGTGGAATTTTAGACGGGTGGCAAAGCCTAACGTGCCCACCCACCACTTACGTGGATTTTAGAAAAGCGGCAAGGATAACATGCACACTTACCACTCATGTGGATTTTAGAAGGTGCGCAAAGAGCACTCTTAGGGTCCTATTGTCACCCGGACGTAATGGCCGGTCGGGAACAGCAGCTCCAGGACCCTCCTCAGAGGTGAGGGGAGTGCCGTCTCTAGGGTGTGTCGACCAAGACACACTATCTGAGTGGAACCCAGGGTACCGGGGTGTCACCCCACTCTGAAACAAAGGGAACAAAGAAAGCACGCGTAACCCTTACCTTCACAGAATTTTAGAGAAATGGGCAAAGAATCCCATCCCCATTTACCAACTTAGTGGAATTTTAGAAAATGGGCAAAGAAACACGTGCCCATCTACCAGCTATGTAGATTTTAGAAAATGCGCAAAGCTTCACATGCACATCTACCACTCACGAGGATTTAGAGAAATGTGCAAAGCCTTGCTTTACGCCGACATTTACCATATTATCTGGAATTTAAATTCATGGAAACCAGACCATATCGGCCAGCCGGAAGAGGCCAGCTCGCACATCTCAGTAGTGATGGGAGCCCTGCCTAGGACAGCTTACACAGGAGGATCCTGGTGATGCCCCCGTACCGCCTGTTCGATGCCTCAGCAAGAAGGAGTACGCCGGCGGCCAGGAAGCCCCTCGGGGTGACCAAGCACTGTAGCCCCGTCCGGGTGCCTTCCAGCGTAGCACCGGGGGCCTGATGTTCACAAAGGCTCCCACAAAAGCCTGTGTTCGGCCGCATGATCCAGGAGATATGAAGCCGAAGCCCGGCTTTTCTTACAGTCTGGATATATGTCGACGAGTGACACGCCTACTGCAAGTAGAGCAACTGGCTTCTGAGCCCAGCAACGGCACCTCATTGAGGGCGTCTAGCAAGGGACAAAACCGCACAGGTCCCGGAAAACACTGCAAGGAACTATAGAAGGTTACACACACACAGCCAGCGGTCTGGCATCGATATACAGATATCAAGATATTTGGATCGTACTCACCCCCATGACCTCTGTGCTGGAGCTCTGCTCCGAGGATCTTTCTGACCGGATCATCCGCTGCAGGTAACTTTACATATATTACACATGACCACCTCAGTCTCTCATTAGTATAAATGCTCTCATGAATGCTCTCATGATATATGGATCATAATCACCCACCACGAGCCTTGTTGCCGGAGCTCTGTCCAGGGATCTTTTGACCGGACCATCAGTCAGGCAGTTACTATGATCAAGCCATAGAACCACCAACAACATCATGAGCCCAGTAGGAGACTGTTTGAAAAATTATTCTACAGCTAACCTTGGTCAGCTGGAGATGGTGGTCATAACAGGGGAATTGGAAAAAGGGGAGGACAGGGTAGATGTTGCACCCTCCGCGGGAGAGCGTGAATACCTAAGTATTACTCTGACCCGGACGAAAGCGCTGGCGCCTCGCCCAGGTCTCACCCCTCGGGTTTCGCCTGCCTCCCCTTGACCCACGATACTTCCCACCACCACAGGTGGAGGCGGGGCGCGAGTCACGACACTAGCCCTCTGTGCCCGTCTCCGATCCTCAAACCGAGACGGGCCAAGACCCCTGGGTTGTTCGGGCTCAGACCTGAACCTTCGTGGTATGAAGGATTTGAACGCTGCTGAGCGCGACTTCGCCTCCCTGAATTTGTCGACCACCGTCTCAACGGAGGTGCCAAACAGTTCAGAGGGCGACACCGGGGCATCGAGAAGAAAGCCCCTTTCTTTCTTCCCGATGTCCGCCAAATTCACCCACAACTGCCGCTCCGTCACCACCATAGCAGCCATCGCTCTGCCCATGGCCGAGGCTGCCTGCTTAGTAGCCCGGAGGGCCAAGTCTGTGGGGCGCCGCAGCTCAGCCGTTCCGGCAGAGGAAAGGCCCTGCCCCTCATCCAGGTCCTTCAGCAGGTCAGCCTGATAGGCCTGAAGCACCGCCATCGTGTGCAACGAGGCCACAGCCTGACCTGCCGCTGCGTACGCCTTGCCGTTCGTGCGGGATGTGGCTTGAAGGGGCACGGATGGCAAGGAGGGAGTTTTGAGGGATGACGTCTCCCCCAGAGAGATAGCTGGCTAGCGTCTCTTCCACAGGGGGCATCATCCCATAGCCGCTTTCGCGCATTGACTCGATATTCGCATAACTCGTATGCTGAAACCGGTATACGCGTGAGGAAAACGGCCTCTCCCATTCCTTCTCGATCTCAGTATGGAGATCAGGAAGGAAAGGAAGGCTCACTTGAGATGGAGTGTATGGCCAGAGAAATAACGTTAGTCGAGGCGACCTCGCGACGTCACCTCCGTGGCTCGTTTCCACGGTAATTCGAGCCTCACCATGGCCCAATCCATTACCTCTAGCAGCTCACCATACACAGGGCAGGTGGATTGGGAAAGCTCAGCCTCGGCTTCTTCACTCTCCACATCCATTCACTGCTCTTGTTGGGCTGGGCCCAACTGAGCACTGGCCCCTGGATCAGATGATATCAAAGAGAGGATATCATCGTCCAGTGGCTGTCTCTCGCCCGACACCGATGCGCGGAAGAGGGGAACCCCCCCTTCAGCCTCATCGGCTAGGTAAACCTGAGATCCCCACGAGCTCATTCTCCTCAGTGCCTCAGCAGCGGCGGGTCCTGAGCCGCGGGAAAACGATGGTTGTCCCTCTCCACTCGAGAAGAGAGACAAACGAGAACGGAGCTTTTTCAGCGAAAAGCTCTCACAATGCACGCAGATTTCCTCCTCGAAGACATCGCGTGCGTGCTCATCGCCCAAACAAACAACACATAGATCATGTGTGTCATCTGGTGTCAAAAAGCGATGACACGGATGTCCAACGTTCTAACGCTCGATAGTGCTCGCATAGTAGAAAAGAAATACTCTTACTTTGCATTTGGAAGGCAACAGCTGCAAACAAGAACGGTTCAGTGACAGACGATGAAGTGATGATGTGCGCTACCGGCGCTTATTTTGTACTAGTTGCGACGGTAGTGACGTCATGGCTGTCGCCGGCAAACGAGTTTTTTCAATGTATGCTTCAGACAAAGGTCACGACGAGGCGTTCCCCATAGCGACCCCCAGAGGACGCAGTTCGAAGTTCCACGAAAGGGAACAGCCCCAAAGCATGATGTTTCCACCTCCATGCTTCACAGTAGGTTTGGTGTTCTTTGGATGCAACTCAGCATTCTTTCTCCTCCAAACACGACAAGTGAGTTTTTACCAAAAAGTTCTATTTTGGTTTCATCTGACATATGACATTCTCCCAATCCTCTTCGGGATCATCCAAATGCTCTCTAGCAAAACTTCAGACGGGCCTGGACATGTACTGGCTTAAGCAGGGGACACGTCTGGCACTGCAGGATTTTGAGTCCCTGGCGGCGCAGTGTGTTAATGATGGTAGCCTTTGTTACTTTGGTCCCAGCTCTCTGAAGGTCATTCACTAGGTCCCCCCATGTAGTTCTGGGATTTTTGCTCACAGTTCTAATGATCATTTTGACCCCACGGGGTGAGAACTTGCATGGAGCCCCAGATCGAGGGAAATTATCAGTGGTCCTGTATGTCTTCCATTTTCTAATAATTAATCCCACAGTTGATTTATTCACACCAAGCTACTTACCTATTGCAGATTCAGTCTTCCAAGCCTGGTGCAGGTCTACAATTTTGTATCTGGTGTCCTTTTTGGTCTTGGCCATGGTGGAGTTTGAAGTGTGACAGTTTGAGGTTGTGGACAGATGTCTTTTACACTGATAACAAGTTCAAACAGATGCCAATAATACAGGTAACCAGTGGAGGACAGAAGAAGTTACAGGTCTGTGAGAGCCAGAAGTTACAGGTCTGTGAGAGCCAGAAAACTTGCTTGTTTGTAGGTGACCAAATACGTATTTTACAGAGGAATTTACCAATTAATTCCTGTAAAAATCATACAATGGATGTCGGATTTTTTTTCTAATTTTGTCTATCATAGTTGAGGTATACCTATGATGAAAAATTACAGGCCTCTCTCATCTTTTAAGTGGGAGAACTTGCACAATTGGTGGCTGACTAAATACTTTTTTTCCCCACTGTATGTATTTATTGTAATGCTAATTTATACTACACATGTACACATAAGTTTATGTAGCAGCTAACACACAAAGGATGAACAATACTAACTCACCATTTGGGCACTGATTTGGGCTATACTTAATTCTAAAGTGGAAACCATCTGATTATCAACCGATATGTTATTCGTGTTTGTAGACTGTTTATTAACATGACTTGCTACTAACAATGTATTTACAGTGGGTACAGAAAATAAATCACCCCCTTTAAAATAATCAAATTCTGTTGCTTTGCAACCTGAAATGAAGACGGACACAGTTTTTGTTTATCCAGTTGTATTTACTCACTGCAACTTATAAGTGAAAGATATAACACCAAATATCAGGAAAAAAAGACACTAATAAATAATTTTATTTTAGAAGAGAGTTGGAAAAAGGATCACACCCCTCCTAAAAATGACTTGTAAACTCAATCAGGTGTAGCTAATCACGTTCTCAATGGCACACAAAGCCAATTGACTTTCAACTGTGATCAGCTGTGGTCAACAATATCACAAATTCTCCACAAATGTGGCTTGTATGGGAGGGTTGCAAGAAAAAAGCCACTCCTCAAGAAAAGCAATATGTAGTCATGACTGAGCTTTTGCACCTTGAAGATTCCGAAGCAGGTGAGACTAAAAGTTAATTAGGCTATTTGGCCTCAACACCAAAAGATATGTCTGGCGGAAATCAAATACAGCACACCATCCAAATAACAGCATTCCTCCAGTAAAGCACGGAGGTGGAAATGTCCTGTTATGGGGGTGTTTCTCTGCAGCAGGGACTGGAGCACTTGTCAGGATAGAAGAAAAAATGGATGGGGCAAAATACCGTCAAATTCTTGAGGAAAATCTGCTCTCTGCCAGAAAATTATTTAAAGATTATTTTCTATACCCACTGTATGAAGGGAATTTGTGAACCTTATTGTAAAGTGTACACTAGAACAACATTAAAAGCTAAAATATTCAAGAGATCGACATTTGCAAGGGTATTGCAATACATTTAGTTAAGCACAAACTGTTGTTCCCTTTTACTGCATCCTGATGATGTGATGCATTATAAGATTTGATCTGACCATGAGTTTGATGGCTATATTCACCTTCCTCCCTGCACCCCCTCCCCCAACCCACCCAAACAGCAGAAATAGGTCAGTGCACATCTTGTACAGTATGACTACAGCACCACAGAAAATAAAATATCCATGCTTCCACAAACTCACTCACAATGCTGTTATGCCTAATGTGAGGCAAGCAGGCATGAGCTGATGTGTGACCCTTCTCTAACGGTCACAATGGGTTTCTCATCTTCACTGTGCATTCTTTACACAACAGTGTGCCCAGCACAGCACAAACTGTAGTGTTTTATTGAAGAGGAAGCTACAAATGTGCCCTATTCTGTGGCCTGACCTAATTACCTAGCCATATGTAATTTCTTCTTGATTGTACCCCTGTATTATAACTGGTACTCGAGGGAATTATGCTATTGGTACTAGGCTGTACGCTAGTTAATCATGTAGTACAATATCATTGCCCGAATATACGTCCCGACCTGCGCTTCGCTAGCTACCCTAACAGATGATTAATTAAGCATGTCACATACTTTCAACCACTGATTAATATATACAACTTCATAAATGTTTCTTGAGCACAAAATCAGCATATTAGAATGATTTCTGAAGGATCGTGTGATACTGAAGACTGCAGTAATGACTGCTAAAAATTAAACTTTGCCATCACAGGAATACATTACATTTTAAAATAAATTAATATAGAAAACAGTTATTTTAAATTGTAATAATATTTCACAATATTCCTGTTTTTACTGTATTTTTGGTCAAATAAATGCAGCCATAAGAGACTTCTTCCAAAAATATTTCAAAAAATTGTACCCACCCCAAACTCTTGAACAGTAGTGTAAATAAAATATTATTAAAAGCATCCTCACAAAATAACCACAAACAGTTAATTAAAATCACTCAGTACTCGCATTTGTAAAAATTCAATAAGATCAACAACTGAATGAATCAACAAGTATGCATCTTCACGTAAGTATGCATATGAATTGCATTTGAACCTTTACTATTAGTGTGTCAGAAGTGACCTCACCATAAAAACAGCAATGGCTCCTCCGATGATGAAGCCAGAAATGACATCAGACCAGTGGTTGCGGTACTCCACCACTCGATTAATCCCAGTTAGTAAGGCCAGACAAATGAGCCCCAGAGAGAGCACCGGTTTGGCCAGCCGTGTCCCTTTGGCCTTCACCGAGCATGTGATGTACATCTGAGGAAAAAACAGAGCACTCTGTAATACATCTTCATCCTAACAGCTGTGTAAATGCTTTTCATAGCTCATTCATTCCCTGCTCACGTGTGGGGATGTTTGTCTGAAAACACAGGTTTTAGTTTGACCATTTAAACAGTGGCTTTCACAATAATCAACTGCACACTAACATGCACCAATTACTCTGATCAGTGTATGTAAACATTTGAATGTGTCTAATGCTGTTGCAGGTGCATTGCAAATGAAATACATATCCATGGTTCAGCTACATCGTTTCATTTATCCAAGACATTGGCACTGACTGGAAGGGTGGAATTTGAAGGCAAGTCTGGTGGTATTTGAAGGCGACCTGCTTTGCTTTTGTCCTGAATCAAGCCTTGGGGGAAAGAGGGAAAGAGGGAAGGTGGCATTCATCTCACTGGGAGGATTTGATCAAGTACAACTATTAATTTCTTGAGCAAGGAGCACCAGCAGCATTCTTCCAAGCTTCCTTTTAATTGTTCCTGAGGAAGTTCACATTTTATAGGTCTAGGGATACGCTGATTAAAATTCTGACCAATGCAATAAGCTGATAATTCTTTCCATGAAATGGCCAATTAACGATAAATGGTCGATACTAAAAATTTAAAATTAAAAGTCAATCATTTGAAATGTTGCAAGTGATTTAGGCTTCACAACTTTATAATGTACAGTATGTAAAATGGATATTTAGATTTGCTCAAGATTACATTTAACAGTTTTATTACATTATTAGTGATGTTTTAGACATTAACTTTAAGTGAGCGTTTGATGATGACAAAGATCATCTAAATGTATAATTAAGTGTAAGCATGTGCAATTAAATATCCGATATCATACGATAATAATTTCAAAATTCAACTATGTAACCAATGTGTAAACACTACCAGGGTTTCTGCAGAGTTTATGATGGTAAGTTTAAGACTTTTTAAGACCTTTTTTTTTAGACCAAGTAAAGAAAATTTCAACAAATTTCTTCAAACATCATCTCATATTCAAACAAAAAATGTCAGATCTTTTTAAGACCTGCAGAAACCCTGACATTACTTACTCATTCTTATCTAATTCAAAACTCACTTTTTTTTAACCAAAAAAGCAGATATGAAGATTTGTTTCATTTAACCTCAATGTGAGCTAGATGCAAACTGTCAGTGTTCTGACATATTTTAGAGCTTTTAAATTTGTACTTTTGTGCTACACTGGACAAAGATAACAGGAAATGGGATTGGAACAAGGGTGAATGATTAAATAGTGACAGAATTATGATTTTCAGGTGAAGTGCCAATTTGATATTCCATCACAGGCATAATGAGGTAATTAAGTAATAGAGCAGCCCTTAGGCATGCTGGATCTATTGATTCTCCTCCTAACCTCTAACTCTGTGACACAATGACATTTGCATAGGACAGATGAAAAACAAAATCGGTCTATAAGGAAGTTATTCGATTTATTATTGTCATTGGAACCAATTAATCTCCTAGAAGACCAGTTTGGAACTGTGGACATATGCTTGAGGCTGTAGAATTAAACTGGCCTATCCGAATGTAAATCATTTATGATTTAATGAATGACTGGAGTCATGCTGAGTAATTTATTTGATTGGCATGATTAAGGTTTCAAGGTTGCTAGGAGAAATATGTACTTACATGATTCTTATTTATTTATTTATTTCCATGTCTTGCTACAGACATTTCTGGCATTGGACAAAATGCTGTGTACATTAACTCGTGACATTGCCTAATGTCTAATGGATCTGACTTTGTATGACTTTTTAGATGCATTTCTACAAAGCTTTGGATTGCATTAAAGGGGTCATATGATGCTATTTTAAAGATCATTTGGTGTATTTGGTGTAACAGAATATGTTGACATGCTTTAATGTTCAAAAAACACATTATTTTTCAAATACTGCACATTAATGTAAGTCCTCTATGCCCCGCCTCTCACAAACACGTAGTTTTCAACAAAGCCCCCTCCTTTGACCAAGCGCAGTCTGCTCTGATTGGCCCACTGACCCAGTGCATTTTGATTGGCCGAACACAGCAAGCACTCAAGTCGGAAATGTAACGCCCCTTACCATAATCACGAGCTTCAGCTTTCAAAGTAAATATCAAGACAGTTAATAATGTCGTTAGTTTTACCATCAGTTCAAGCCCGAAAGGGCAACAGAGTCACGTGACAGACACAGTGATGATGCAGTACACAAGCCGCGATAAAGACAGCTGACGTGCGATGATTTCTGACAGACAGTTCACTCTAATGTGTGATGTGACCCTGTTCCCCTCACAAACACACACAACGCGTTACTCTGCGCTGCGCAAAACTCCACATTTGAACAGTCATAGCAAATACTTAAACTAATAACAAAAAAAAAGTAGCTGATTCAGAAGCGCCAGAATTGTATATCAAAGTCGGAATGACCTTTTTTTTTTTAGAAATAGCCTTTGTGCACAGCCAGCCTTGTACTCTTCTAGGTTCAAAAACTGTCGTCCATAAAATGCGTTGCACAAATTAGAACATCTGAGTTGCTGTTCTGTTGTAAGTGATCTTAAAGGTTCCTAAATGCATCTACTTCCGGAAGGCCAAATAAAGTGCTTTTGCTTTCGTACTGAATCACACAGCGTCTCCTTGACATGGCTGCATCAACACTGCTGTTTCTGAAACCACGCCTTCTTTCTTTGCGTGCACATTTGGGCTGCACTATGCTAATATTTTCACATAGTGACCTAGACATGTGGGGGCGTGTTAGAACGAACCGCTTTAGGTAGGCGTGGTTGACCCTTAACTTTTATAAAGAATATCTCTTTGGATTTTAGACTTTAGTCTTTGCAACATTACAGAACTTCTTTATGCACCAAGAGCTTGTAACACTCAAAGAGAAAGGAAAACTTGAATTCGACCCCTCATATGACCCTTTAAAGTCAGGGCGTAAATCATGCCTCATTTCTTTTTTGGGCCAATGCGCTACAGAGTTTAGCCTCATATAAATGCCTGGACAGTTAGGTAGTAATAATGAAGACCTTGATTAGGAGATACAGGTATGTTTAACTGGGATTGGAGCTGCAGGACAGTGGCCCTTCAGGAGCAGGATTGGACACCCCTGTATTAAATCATACAGATCACCTCAGATGTTTACATGATCAAAAATCAGAGAGCTAGGCAAAGCAACTTAAAGACTTCGGGAAAATCTATTTTCTGTGTCCAAAATGAGTGCTATGTAGATGCGGCGTAATGTGGTGTTTTGTTTCATGTTCTTGTTTTCCATGTCTTTTATTTTGTAATAGTTTCCTGCTGTTAGTGTCATGCTTCCCTTGCCCTCATGTATCTCTGCCTTGTGTATGTGTCATGTTCTGATTGGTTGTCCTAGTCATGTGTCTTGTTTCCCATTGGTTTGTTCTTGTCATGTGACCCTCATTGTCTGATATAAGTAGCCATCATGTTCCCATAGTCTTCGTCGTGTATTGATGTTGTAACCCGCTGTCAGTGAGTCTAGTCTGTCATGCCTCGTCAAGTCAAGTCAAGTCTGTTCATGCTCGTTCAAGTCGGTTAGCCTAGTCAAGTCAAGTCCGTCAAGTCTGTTTATGTCAAGTCAAGTCTGTTCATGTCAAGTCAAGTCTCGGATTATTGTTTGGATATTTGGATCACACTGCAGTAAACTGCACTTGGGTTCTTCACTACGCTTGCCTTCAGTGGACTAATTCGTTACAGAATACACGACCACCCTAAAATGAACCCAGCAGTTGTTCGTCTCCTCCGCCTTCGTCAAGGTGATCAGGCTATTGAGGACTATATTATTGAGTTTCTTGAACTTTCTAACCATGTGGATTTTAATGACGTGGCGCTCAAAGACATTTTCCGTCATGGGTTAAACAAGCCCATTTGCTCCCAGCTTCCTGGGGGAAAGGTTCACCGGTCCCTTGCCGAGTATATAGACTTTGCTCTGCAGTTGAGTGGATATGCTTTCACTGTGGGTGTCATGGAGAACGAACACGGCACTAAACCAGAGCCAGATTCTGCTCACGTCACGTCTGTCAAGCCTAAGCCTGTTCACGTCATGCCTGCTACTCCAGGGTCTGTTCACGTCATGTCTACTATCCCAGGGCCTGCTCACGTCACGTCTGTCAAGCCTAAGCCTGTTCACGTCATGCCTGCTACTCCAGGGTCTGCTCACATCATGCCAGTTAAGTTGTCAAAGTTTACTCATGTCATATCTATCAAGTCAGAACCTGTTCACTTCATGTCTGCCAAGCCAGAGTCTGCTAACGTCATGTCTGCTACCCCAGGGTCTGCTCACGTCACGTCTGCCAAGCCAGCGCTTGCTCACGTCATGCTGACACATCAAGAGATTCTTCACAACACGGCCGCCATTCAAGAGCTTCATCGCAAAATGGCCACCACACCAAGAGTCTCTTAAAAAAGGGCCGCCCTTCTAGGTCTCGTCACGTCAACTGATATTCCAGAGGTCTAGTCATGAAATGGCGCCAGTTCAGTGTCTGCTCACGTTAGCCTGAGTCCACACCAAGATGGCCACACCAAGATAGCCGCCATGCCTGAGTCCCCGGCCAAGATGGCCGCCACGCCTGAGTCGGACGCAGAGCTTGGGCTTGGACTGAAAGGTCTGATTGCGAGTGTGATGGACCCACCTCTGATGTCGGTGCGAGCTGCAGGCATCCCAGTGACATCAGCGCTCTCAAGCCCCGCCATCTTAGAGGTCATGCCACACTCTGCTGCCCTTCCTGTAATGGCAGTCGCCATTTTGAGCGTGTGGGCTGCACACTGCGCTCCAGAGTCCTCTCCTGTCCACGAGTCTGCTCCTGAGGCCTCTCCTGTCCACAAGTCCGCTCCAGAGGACTCTTCTGTCCATGAATCTGCCCCAGAGGCCTCTCCTATCCACGAGTCCGCTCCAGAGGCCTCTCCTGCCTATGAGTCTGTCTCGGAGCCTTTCCTATCCATGAGTCTGCACCAAGGGCCTTTCCTGTGCATGAATCCGCTGCAGAATCTCTAGAGGTGGCGGCATCCACTCCAGAACCTCCTGAGGTGGTGGTGTCCGCTTCCGAACTCACTGACTGCCCTGTCACGGCCACAGAGGCCGTTCACAAACTCACAGACTGTCTTGTCACGGCCACGGAGGCAGTTCACAAACTCGCTGTCTGCCCTATCATGGCCACAGAGGCTGTTCACGAACTCACAGATTGCCCTGTCACGGCCACAGAGGCCGTTCACGAACTCACTGTCTGTCCTGTTACGGCCATGGAGGCCATCCATGAATTCACTGCCTGTCCAGTTACGGCCATGGAGGCCGTTCATGAACTCACCGTCTGTCCTGCCACGGCCATGGAGGCCGTCCATGAATTCACTGCCTGTCCTGTTACGGCCACGGAGGCCGTTCATGAACTCACTGTCTGTCCTGCCACGGCCATGGAGGCCATTCATGAACTCGCTGTCTGTCCTGTTATGGCCATGGAGGCCATTCATGAACTCTCTGCTTGCTCTGTCACAATAAAGTGGTCTGTCCATGTCTCTGCTCCGCTATGGCTTCCTGCTCTGCCGTCATCACCCGAGCTCCCTGCTGTGCCTGCTCCGCCATGGCTGCCTGTTCTGCCTGCTCTGCCATTGCTCCCTGATCTGCCTGCACCGCCATGGCTCCCTGATATGCCTGCACCGCCATGGTTCCCTGCTCTGTCTGCTCCGCCATGGCTCCCTGCTCTGCCTGCACCGCCATGGCCGCCCGCTCTGCCTGCCCCGTCATTGCTCCCTTGTCTGCCTGCTCCGCCATGGCTTCCTGCTCTGCCGTCATCACCCGGCCGCCCTGCTTCGCCATGGCTGCCCGCTCTGCCTGCTCCGCCATGGCTCCCCAGTCTGCCTGCTCTGCCATGGCCTCCCCGCTCTGCCTGTTCTGCTTCATGGGCCTGGCCCTCCGTCCCTCCCAGTTCCGCCTCCACTCCACCACCCTCCTGGACTTTCTGGGTTTTGTTTGGGCGTCTGGAGCCGCCCTTAGAGGGGGGGGTATGTAATGTGGGGTTTGGGGTTTTGTTTCATGTTCATGTTTTCCATGTCTTTTATTTTGTAATTGTTTCCGGAGCGTTAGTGTCATGCTCCCTTGCCTCATGTCTCTCTGCCTTGTGTATGTGTCATGTTCTGATTGGTTGTCCTAGTCATGTGTCTCGTTTCCCATTGGTTTGTTCTTGTCATGTGACCCTCGTTGTCTGATATAAGTAGCCATCATGTTCCCATAGTCTTCGTTGTGTATTGATGTTGTAACCCGCTGTCGGTGAGTCTAGTTTGTTCATGCCTCGTCAAGTCTGTTCATGTCAAGTCAAGTCTGTTCATGTCATGTCAAGTTACGGATTATTGTTTGGATGTTTGGATCACCTTTGTAAATAAACAGCACTTGGGTTCTCACTCACGCTCGCCTTCAGTGGACTAATTTGTTACAATGGGACAGGCCTTGAAGCCCTTGGACTTCAGGAATAAATTGAAATGGCTTTTTATGCTTGTAAAAAAATGGTACCATTTTTGAAAAAAAAACATGTTATGAAGCCAAATTCATGCCTGGATCAATACCACAGCATGGATAAAAGGCTTTTTTCATCAGAATTTGAAGTGATGTTGGAGCAAAATCCTTTTATGCTCTCTCTAAAATCTTAAATTGGACAACAATTTTACAAGATAAGCATAATCACAATGTCAGTTTGAATAATCAGTAATGTACAGACTAAATATCAAGAAGGACACAATGCCCTCAGGCATTAAATATACTGTACTTTTATAAAGTCTACCCATCACCACTTGCAAAAGCCATGCATGCTTTACAAAGGGGTCTTATTATATTATTTATTTTAAACATCATATCATATTACATCAAGCTATTTAATTATTGTTTGATTTTTAATTATTGTTCTACTTATAAAGTTAGATTAGCTTTTTGTGTCATAATTTAGTTTTAAATAATCTTTTTCCACCTTCTGTCTGACCCTTATTTGCAGTACAGGCTGTTTTTTTTCTCTCTCTCCTGATTAACTTGTGCATAAGCAGCCTTCATAAACTGCAAGATTTCAAACCACAAAGCATATAGCTTTGGACCAGGTTTGCGTCGAATTAATTTTTTTATTGTTTAGACTAAAAAAATTATTAGAATGAATCAGAAACCACAGAGTTTAATTCATCTCTTTCTTTTGTTTTGTGTATATGTCAAGTTTACTCACAGCAACATAAAGAGCCGCATAAACACTGATGGCCGCCTCTTTGGATGGGAAGGATTTGCGAGCGTGTAAGATATCATCCTTGTTGCCTGTGCATGCTTCCTGTTGGTTGATGAAACGCACCACCTGTTGGCACCCCAGCGCAGTGTAGTTGGGTTTGCACACCGTCAGGAAGTATGGAGACAGATTTCCTGTAACCACCTGCCCGGCATTTACAAAGATATCTGTGGCAAAGAGGCCAAATGCGTACACACCTGGAGGAACACAAAGACACAAATCTAGAATTTCAGTCTTAGATATGGAATTGAGATTTTAATATTTAGAAGATTAAGAATTTAAGATTTTATGATTTTGAAGTCCTATATTCTCATCAAGGCTGCATTTATTTGATCGAAAATACAGTAAACACAGCAATATTGTGAAATATTATGACCATTCAAAATAACTATTTTCTATTTTAAGATATTTCAGAATGTATTTCATTCTTCTGAGGGCAAAGCTGAATTTTCAGTAGCCATTACTCCAGTCTTCAGTGTCACATGATCCTTCAGAAATCATTCTAATATGCTTATTTGGTGCTCAAGAAACATTTTTTTATTATTATCAGTATTGAAAACAGTTGTGCTGCTTAATATTTGTGGAAATCGTGATACACTTTTTTCTGAATTCTTTTTCAGGATGAATAGAAAGTAAAAAAAAAATGGAATTATATGAAATATAAATATTTTGTAACATTATATAAATGTCACTTTTGTATATAATGTGTCATACTGACCTACATTTTTTTGAACGGTATGTTTGCATACTGGTCAAGTGGGATGATTAATTGCACATAATTTTCTTCATAATAAATGTAATGCCTATTCTTTAAAAAAAAGGAAACTAATTCTGAAAATCTCAGTGATGCCAAACTGTAATCACATCATGTAAAATGACAGCCCATTCAGTGCCGGGTGAGTCTACATATTTTTTACAACCAGAATATTAGGCACGAAAGCAGAATGGGACTCAAATCGTAATGTAAGCGTGGGCAGCTTTGTCACATTGAATGTTTTCTATGAGCTTGGAGAAGCAGCCGAGTTAAACTAGTTTACAATGAGCAGTACCACTGTCAGTTTACTCACACAGCTCCTCCATCGGCCCCCACATTAACAAACTTATTCATTATGCTCCAGGGGACTCCATTTTAACCAGCAATCTAATATGGCACAGCACTGAATTTCAGCCGAGATGTTCTCACAACAAAATTCAAGTGTAGTCATTTGGTTAGTAAAACTACATGATTGCATGCTTACATAGGAAGAGGAGCAGCATAACAGACAAGACAGTGATTTACTTTGCTGGAATAATGCAAAAACTATACAACATCTCTTTAACACCTACTGCATTAGTACAATTACTGTTGTGGCAAACTGTTGGTTGCTCTTGCTCCGCCCTTCCTAACTAGAGTGCACAAGCCAGAGTGCACTAGAACTCACTAGTGAGAGAACACCAGGTGAAGGTAGTTAAGGTAGTTAAGTGAATCTATTAATTAGCAGGGCAGAACAGACTTTATGTAGAGTAGCAGTGGTTTGAACAAGGAAAATGATTCCTTTTTGTGCAGAGTTAAGCTACTACAACAGACTGAAGAAGCAGCCGGTGAGCTTAATATTTTGTACTTGGGTTGTTTTGTTCAATCATGTTGTATTTGAATATCATTAGTTTTGTATTAGTTTGGTTTGTGAATTAGGTCTGGTTTTCTATATAGAGAGTATATTTAAATTTAAAAGTTGTAAAAAGGATGTTTAAAATAATTTACTTAAAAAGTAGTGTGTTTGGTATGTAAAAGTATATAAACGGTTAAATATCTGTTGTCTACTTGTATGATATTCTTTGTTAATTTAAAAAATAACTTTTGTATGCAAGTTTTGCTTGGTATTTTTTATTCTATGTATTATTGCTCTTACAGTGGTTTGTATTTGTCTAAAGGTTTTTCACCTGCTTGGCTAATGACTGCTTGACTAATGACTGGCTGATTGATCACTGCATCAAAACAAATCTGAAAAATAAAAGAAAGCAAGTATGGTCAATGAGTGGAGTCCGGTGGAATTCTTGTAGTGGGGCTGTCTTATCAAGTGGGAGAGTTCTGCACATTGAAACTTTGTAAATGGTGAAGCCACTTGACAATTACAGTGTTTGTTTCAGGATGAACCCATTAAGGGTTCATGCTAAGGATGCTGGGTTTTTTTTAATTCATCTTTTTGTGGGTTAGGTTTTAAATGCTAGATTTTGGAAGATGGAGCAGACCACCACAATCTAGTATACTTTACTAAAACTATACAATATTACTTTGCCACTCCAATTCATGTATAACACAATGTAACAAAGAATTGTTTCACTTACATTTGTTAATTAAGTGTTAATCATTATTGCACTATTTTTACGTAGCATCAATATTTTGGTAAATGTTTAGGTCAGGTAAATTTGAGAACTTCTGTCATTAGTTATGAAACATTGGATTAGTACAGACAAGTTTGTATTTTTTTTTTTTTTGTTTGTTTTTTTTAAGATATGCTTTTACAAGGATGGTGTAACGAAGCATCACTCGGAGTGGGATCCATAAGCAGGCTTTATTTACAGTCGTGGTCAAACAGGCAATGGTCACATACCAGCAAACACACTGACAGGGGGCAAACAATCATTGTCAGTAAACAGGCTAAAAGTCGGGGCAGGTGGCAATGAATCACAATTTAGAGACAAGGCGGATAATCCAGAAGGCAGGTAGCAGAGTATCATAAACGAAGTACAGACAGGGTCACAACAAGCAGACAGGCAAAACAGAGAAAAATGCTCAGAAATAAACCGCAGTAAAACAAGACTTTGCAATGAGCTGGAAGGAACAAACTGTTTATATAGGCCAGCTGATGGGGTACAGCTGGGCTAGGTGATCAGTGCCAGATACGGGGCTGATGGGAAATGTAGTGTGAGAGTGTAAGTCAATATTCGGGTGAGGGAGCCCTCTGATGGTCGGAAGAGGGAATCACGGAGTTCGACTCTGTGACAGAGCCCCCTCCCTGCGAGCGTCTCCTGATGTGAGGCGGGCGACGCCAGGGTCTCCCACGCGGTCGAGGGGCCAGCCTATCCGAATGGGTGCCGTGGAACTCCTCCACAAGGTTGGGGTTGAGAATGTCATCTGCATTAACCCAGGAACGCTCCTCCGGACCGTACCCTTCCCAATCGACCCAATACTGCGAGGAATTCTTTCCCCCCCGGCGCCTGGAGTAAGCGTTCGTGAAAACTGGTACGCCTCTCGCATCTCAATGATGGGGCACGGGGGCCCTGGTCACCGGACACCTCCTCATTCGGACCACCAGCGGGTTTGAGTAGAGATACATGGAATGTAGGAGAAATACGATAATGATTAGGCAGGGCAAGGCGGAAAGAAACAGGTGTGATTGGTCTAATAATTTGAAATGGGCCCCATGTACCTGGGACTGAGTTTCTTGCAGGGCAGCCTAAGACGCAAGTCTCTAGTGGATAGCCACACCCACTGACCAGGACCGTACTCCGGACCAGGACGGCGATGACGATCAGCCTGTTCTCTCTGTCGACGAATGGCATGCTTGAGGTGAGTGTGAGCCTGATTCCAGGTTTCATCACTTCTGAGTAACCAGTCATTGACTGCAGGGACATTAGTGGGTTCTCCAGACTAGGGGAAGAGGGGCGGTTGAAATCCAAGGATGCATTGAAAGGGGATCAAACCAGTAGAGGATTTTTGAATGGAATTCTGAGCATACTCTGCCCATATCAGGTAGCGACTCCAATCGTTCTGATGGTGACTGCAGTAAGATCGAAGGAAATGGATGAGTTCTTGGTTTAATCTTTCGGTTTGACCATTTGATTGAGGATGATAACCAGACGTTAGGCTTACATTTACATCAAGCATCCTGAAGATTGCTGACCAGACCCGTGAAGTAAACTGGGGACCTCTATCAGAAACTATATCCTCTGGTAGCCCGTAGAATCGGAAAACCTGGTTGCAGAGATGTTCAGCTGTCTGTAGGGCGGTGGGAAGTGGTATGGGGCGGCAGGCTTTAGAGAATCTATCGATGATGGCGAGGATGGTTGTGTGACCGTTGGAGGATGGTAGATCGGTGACAGTCAATTGCGATATGTGACCAGGGACGTTGTGGAATTGGAAGAGGTTGGAGCAGCCCGGCTGGTAGTTGACGTGATGGTTTTTGAATATTGCAGGTTTGACATTGGTGAACAAACATGGAATCTTTAGACAGGGAGGACCACCAAAAGCGGTTTTGCAGGAGATGGATGGTGGCGTTAATACCAGGATGACCAGAACTGGGCAGAGAATAAACATGTTCTAGGACTCAATTTTGGAGGATTTCAGGGACAAAGATCTTATTAGGGGGGCATTCAACTGGTACTTCGGACTGGGTGTTGGCTTGTTCAAGCTCAGTAATGATATCCCCCTGGACGGGAGCAACAATGAGGTCGGGGGACAAAACTGTTTCAGGAAGTTGTGGAGATTGGTCGGGTTCATACTGTCTGGATAGAGCGTCAGCTTTGGTGTTCTTGGATCCAGGACGATAAGTGACTACAAACTTGAAACGAGTGAAGAATAGTGACCAGCGAGCTTGCCTGGGGTTGAGTCTTTTTGCAGTTTTCAGGTATTCCAGGTTCTTATGATCTGTAAACACTGTGAATGGATGTGTAGACCCCTCTTACCAGTGACGCCACTCTTCAAAAGCTGCTTTCATGGCTAAGAGTTCCTTATCTCCGACATCATAATTCCTCTCTGCCATGTTTAATTTCCTGGAATAGAATGCACATGGGTATAGTTTAGGAGGTGAACCTTGCCTTTGAGATAGAACAGCACCCAGGCCAGTATTAGAAGCATCCACTTCCACGACGAAGGGGAGTTCGGGGTCAGGATGACGTGGAATGGGGGCGGTGACAAATCGCTGCTTAAGCTGTTCAAAAGCTTGAATGGCTGTGCTGGGCCACTTGAGGCAGTTGGTTCCCCTCTTAACCATGGACATTAAAGGGTTAGCAACAGAACTAAAGTTCCTAATGAAACATCGGTAAAAGTTGGCGAAACCAAGAAAGCGTTGAAGTTCTTTCAGGGTGGAAGGTTGTGGCCAACTGAGACCTGACTTGACCTTATTTTCATCCATGGTGACTCCTTCCGGACTAATGACGTACCCCAGGAATGTAATGAAGTTCTGTGAAACTCACTTCTCTGCTTTAGCATATAGTTCGTGGTGGATGAGTCGATTGAGTACAGCTCTGACGTGTTGGATGAGTTCCTCAAGAGTATCTGAAAAGATCAGAATATCATCAATGTATACAATGACTATTTTGTTGAGCATGTCTCTGAACACGCCATTCATGAAGGCTTGGAATACTGAGTGGACTGTTGACCAGGCCGAAGGGCATGACCAAATATTCATAATGCCCCGGTACTAGTAGAGAAAGCCGTCTTCCATTCGTCCCCCTCTCTAATGCGGATAAGATTGTAAGCACTGCGAAGATCGAGCTTGGTGTAGTATTTGGCAGTTCTCAGTTGTTCCAGGGCTGCAGGGACCAGAGGTAGGGGGTATCGAAACTTAACAGTAATCTTTCAAACCTCGGCCATGCATTGATGCACCTCCATCTTTTTTCTGCACGAAGAAGAACCCAGCAGAAGCAGGTGATGTCGAAGGCCGTATGAAGCCCTTGGTTAACTCCTCCTCGATGTACTGATTCATGGCTTCCGATTCAGGCTGGGATAGCGGAAAGATACGACCCTTAGGGGGTGTTGTACCTGGAAGTAGGTCGATGGCACAATCGCAGACATGATGAGGTGGCAATTTAGACGCTTTGACTTTACTGAAGGCCACCGACAGGTTGGTGTATTCAGGAGGGAGGTTGAGGTTATGTGGTTTCTCCTCTGATACAGTAATGGACTGGACAGACAGCGGTGAGACATTAGCGAGACATTTGGGGTAACATGAATTATTCCGTCTGGTGATCTGACCTTCTTTCCATGAGATGCGAGGAATGTGTCTGCGAAGCCAGGGTAGACCAAGGATGACAGGCGTGTGAGGTGTGGGTAGGATGTAGAATTTAATATTTTCTGAATGAAGAATACCAGTCCGCATCTGAAGTTCCTGTAACTCGTCCTGAGCCCAGTGGGCGTCCATCTATCGTTTCAACTGTCAAAGGAGAGGAGCAACGGATTAGAGAGATTATTTTGATGAGCGAATTCTTTAGACAAAGTTTCCAGCCACTCCAGAATCCAATAGGGCATTGGCAGTGATTTGATGGCCATTTACAGTGATAGTGATAGGTACCGTAACACACAGATCTGCATTAAGTGCATCAACAGGAAAACTCACCGATGCCTGAGACTCAGAGTGTGGCCTTGAGGGACAGGAGATTAGTAGATGACCCGACTGTCCACAGTACAACAGAGATGTTGGGTTAGTCGACGATTTCTCTCTTCCACTGATAGGTGGGAAGAATTAACTTGCATGGGTTCCGTTTCATCTGTGGCAGCGGGTACAGGGAGTTGCTACGAGTGTTGGGTCTTTGCAATCTGATGAGGTTATCAATCTGGATGGCAAGCTCGATAAATTGATTCAAATCTCTCCCCTCGTCACGGCAGGCCAGCTCAGACTGTAGTTCATGACTTAATCCTCTTCTAAACAGTACTTTAAGCATGTCATCGACCCATGAAGTCTGAGCCGCGAGAGTACGAAAAGAGCATATTCAGCCGCGGTCCTTCTCCCCTGAGAGAGTTCTAGTAGGCGATCGCCAGCGTTCTTGCCCCATTTAGGTTGATCAAAGACTTCACAGAACCATTGCAAGAATATTACAAATGAAGGGAAAGCGGTACCAACCACCGTGATCCATTCTAACGCTTTGCCAGTTAGTAATGAACAAACAAATGCGATCTTACCAGCCTCGGTAGAATACAGCGTGGGTTGTTGATCCACAAACAGTGAGCATTGAAGTATAAATCCTTTACATTTCACTGGATCACCGTCAGACTTTTCTGGGAAGGCTAGACGAGGACTCACTTGAGCTGGTATCTCCACAGTGTGTGTAATGGCGGCGTTAGATGGTGTTGTCGAGGCAGGTGGCAATGAATCATGATTTAGAGACAAGGCGGATAATCCAGAAGGCAGGTAGCAGAGTATCATAAACGAGGTACAGACAGGGTCACAACAGGCAGGCAAAACAGAGAAAACCGCTCTGAAATGTAAACCGCAGTAAAAACAAGACTTCGCAATGAGCTGGAAGGAACAGACTGTTTATATAGGCCAGCTGATGGGTTACAGCTGGGCTAGGTGATCAGTGCCAGATACGGGGCTGATGGGAAATGTAGTGTGAGAGTGTAAGAGTCAATATTCGGGTGAGGGAGCCCTCTGATGGTCGGAAGAGGGAATCACGGAGTTCGACTCTGTGACAGATGGGAACGTTCTGTAAGTTTCTGTAACATTTTGGAATATTCTCTAATGTTCTAGTGCTTTCTGGAACATTTCAAAACATTGTGGAACTAGTCATAAAAGACAAAAATCCAGTGTACACTTCTGAACTCACTTTTGGAAACTGTTTGTTAAACTATTGTTAGCTAGTATTATACATGTACCATGTAATTTGTATGCATGAGTAATAACAGATTAGCTTATATAAGTTGTCCACATATATTGTTTTCATGAGCACTGTTAATGATACAAAAACAAGTAATGTTATATTCGTATTCAGCATGTACAAATATAAAGAAAACATTCAAAATGAAGCCGATCTGCGCTTGTTTTATGGAAGTCGAAGAACACACCACATGAAAGGTTTAGGTTGTGTGTGTGTGTGTTGAATTTAATTAATTTAAAAAAGGCCCTAAGCGAAACTTTGCAGAGGGGTGGGGGTTCATAAAGTTATACAGTATTCAGTGAATAATTCTCTCATTTTCTTTTGTTGTTTGATTAACAGATGAGGACAGACAGCAGGAGGATTATACTGAAAGGATGCTGTCACGGAATGCACAGATACTGACAAGCATTCGATTACTTTTCAAAATGTTTATTTTACTTTTACTTTGCCTATAGGGAGGATCGGCTCTGCTTGCACCTGTCTGGTTTTATGTGTTATAGCTCTATGAGGAATATCTTCTAATCAACGTATTGTTGCATTTGGGCTCTTTTTAAAACCGAGGTGTTAAAAAAAAAAATCATAATCAAATTACTAAGCAACCACTGAATGGAATAATACAAAATAGGTACCATTTTAAAGCTTAGAAACTCAATTAATGTATTTAATAGTTTTTCCTATTAGCTTGTAACTTTATGAAACACGCATAGAACTTGAAAAATGGCACAGTATTATTTTTAGAAAACTCTCCCACTTAAAGGGTTAAAAAAGAAAGTAAATGTAACACCTGTTTTATTGATTTGGTAAGAAATTGAGTTCCGGGGGCCCTGATTATGAAGACACTAATTGTGGTTACTCTTCCCTTCTGGTCTGATTTCATGGCAAGGAACATCCCATACTTTTCCCCTTCAACTCTTCTCTGCAAAAGAAATATAAATAATTTAAGAGAATGCTTTGACATGAACCATGAGTGTATCGTCTGTCCCACACAAGAAACTCGCAAGTACTGTATGTGCGTCTGACATCTCGATTTTCCTTTCTTCTGATACACAAGGAAAGGGAAAAAGTCTAAATCTACATTTGCCCTAATTAGTGCGTTCCATCTGTGAAGACATACCAAGAAAGCGAAATGTCCTTCGGACCAGAGGGTTGAGATAACAGCAGTCGCCCATCACAATGATCTTCTCTCGGTTGTCCAGATCCTCTGAGACATACTGCAGCAAGAAGAGCACGGATTCTGTCATTGTAATCTGCAGACAAAAGAAATAAAATAAGAGGCATTTAATGCTACATTTCGTTTGTAGACACACTCTCTTTTTCTCTCTTTTTTTTGTTTTTTCCTTGATCTTTACTAGAACTAAGATCTAAATTAAGCTCAAATCTAATTCTCTAGGCTTGAAGACAAAATCAGGCTGTATTTCGGCAGTTTGTAACACTGGAACATGCATAAAGACCAATTCATGAACACAATGGCTATGATTAGAGGTTGATTTTGTGAAGCCAGTTCCCAGCAAGATCTTGAACCTGATTTTTCCAAACTGGCAGGGTGCACCAGGGTCAAAGGAAGCATGAAAAAACCCACTCGCAATTAGTGCTGGATGGTTTTTAAAGAATAAAGCTGTAGAAAGCTATGGGGGTTTTATGATAACTTGCGATAAACTGATTCAGCCTGATTTATGCAATCCATGGCCTTTCAAATGGCTTGCATCAATAACAAATGCATTGAATCCTGTATAGGGTCAACTTTATGGTGAACAAGACGCTGTGGCATAACCTAAAGAAGGCTGTACTATCAACCCAGACATATTGATAAACTGAAACATTTGTGGGGAGGGATGGTCCAAAATTGTTCAAAAGTATTTTTAGCAGCTACAGAAAACATGTAGTGAAGATTTTGCTGCTGAAGGAGGATCCACAAGTTACTAAATTCAGGGTTTGGCATACTTTCTCCATTCTGCTGTGAATGTATTCAAGAAAATACAAGTTATTAAAGGTTTTACTTACTTTCCTATCGTAAAAATGTACAAGTATATTTGCGTGTTATTAGTTTAGTCTGTAATTGTAAGTTATATAAAGATAAGACCACATTTTAATGCAAAAATCAAGATATTTTCAAACTTATTCTTGCCACTGTGTGTGTGTGTGTGTGAGAAGATGAAACGAACTGAAACTTGTCATCATGGTGCTTCAGTTATTAGTAACCCAGCAGCTAAAAAAAAAAAGGTTGTGTTAACCCATGTTCATCAAGTCCTTTTTTTCTGTGGTTAATCAAAGGAATCACAAGAACTTTTTTATTCTTACTCAACTACATTTAGTTAATTTAATTGTTCACTATGTACACTTCCTGTTCCCTTTCAGTCGGTCACTCTCGACGTCATGTCGGATGACCGACAAATTGGGATCTCGCTTAGAGAGACCAATCTACTTGAGTGGAAACAAAAATGCCAATGCACATTGGCATGCGATTATTGCATCCAGCTGCCGCTGATCACAGCGTGAGTATAAGTAGGCAGCAGATGCAGCGCATATTCAGCTTTTCGCTTCGGAGCCGAGCGATCACATCGTTCTGCTCCTGACTACTCTACTGAGAGAAGAAGACTGAACGAGTTCAGCGTGCTCTTGGAGAGCTCTTCGTGTTGGCAGACGGCACTTCAGCGGTGGTCGTTCCAGTGTCTAGTGGGTTGCGCACTTCAGGCTGCACTACCCCCTGTTTGTGCTGCAAATGATCATCTCCCCTGTGCGCATCAGCACGCTAAAAGAGCTTTTTCCCTAAAAGAGCAATTTCTGGTGCGTCTTTTTAAAGACGACATTGTGTGGCAAACTTGACGTTACGTCTTTGTAAAGACGATGTGGGTCTTGCTTTAGACAACGTATCACCCGGGCATTTCTGGATGCGGTCGTTACCTGGCGCTGGGTGATGGTCACGATCGCTGCCTCACGTGCCTGGGCAAGTAGCACACTGAGGTGGCGTTTGTGGATGAGTCATCTTCTCATTGCGGGAAGATGATCATCTCGGAGTCGCGGGCAAAGCTCCGTTTCATCAAGGGGAGGAGTTCTGTTGCCTCTGCCTTGATCTAGTTCTCCTCATGGTGGCAGCCAGGGGGGGCTACTTCAGGCAGTAGCGCGGGCGGTCTGAGGCACTCCGCTGCCAGTTGAGCTGCCAATGGAACGTGCTGGGCCCTCTACAAGGAGCGTAACAGCCGTATCCTTTGGCGCTCCTCCCAACGACCAGATGTCGATTGCTGCATCGGAGGGTGAGCCAGAGCTTTCTGGAGAGGAAGATTCGGCTGCGCTGCTCTCCTCCGGGACTGTAGCAATGCCTGAATCGGATTCAGAAATAATGGCTATGCTTTCCCGGGCAACCGTAGGGGTAGGGCTCGAGTGAAGAATTTCACCTTATCCCGAGCCCTCAAGGTTGCACGATTGGTTCTTGGGGTGATCCGCGCTGGTTCTCAGGCCCCGCCTCGGTCCTTTTCTTCTCGGAGGTGCATGAGGAACTCAACAGGTCATGAACGGCACCTTTTACTGCCGCAAGCCGATCTGCTGGTTCCTCCTCCCTCACCACCCTCGATGGTGGGGCAGCTAGGGGGTTACAAGGGTCCCCCTGGTGGAGCGGTTGGTTGCGATGCAGTTGTGTCCTAATACCGCCTCCAACCAACAGGGAGAACTGTGCCTCCCCTCCCGGGCCTGTAGGTACTCGACTGGCCAGCGATACCTATACGACCTGTGGAGAAGCTGCCTACTCCTTACACGCTACGGCATGATTGCAAGTGCACCAGGCCAAGGAACTAAGGTACTTGCACAAGGGTCGTCACGACCCGGAAGTTCGCAGAGAACACCGCACCGCGGCGGACCTCGCGCCACGAGCAACGAAGGTTACGGCACGGTCTCTGGGTCGTGCGATGTCCACTTTGGTGGTCCAGGGAGCGCCACTTTTCTGGCTGTGGACGGGTGACATGCCGAGACGGACAAGACCGATTCTTGAACAACCCAGTGTCCAAGCGGCCTTTTCGGCGACACGGGTGGGGAAAAACTTGCCGGCAGTCCCCGCTGAACCAAAGCAGACTGAGGCGTAAGGTACACTACTGCCCCGGCAGTGCGCTGCTGCCGTTGCAAGGGGTGCCCCCCTGCCACTGCACCGCTCCTGCGGCCTCAAGCAAAGCTGTGTCGTGGAGCCGGTCGCAGGGCAGCCGCACCGCCCGTCCAGGCCCCCACCAGACATGGTGGTAAGCGAAAGAGCAAGAGGCCCTGAGATAGGCAACCCAGAGGTGGAGGGACCTGCTCTTCAGGAGATGGTAAGCACACCACTCCCTGCCCCGGAGGAGGGCCGGGCGGAAAATCTTTTCATCTTTTTCCGCCACTGTCCTCTCGGTTGGTGGTACCCAAATACTCGACAATAAGCAATTCCTCTATTTTTGGGTCCCCAGAGGGGACGGGGGGTTGTGGACGATCCAGTGCATATCACACTCACCCCTCCTCTCTTGCCAGTGAGCAGCAGCAGGCGGATCGGGAGGACGAACCAACGGAATACCCACGCACCCTCTGCTCAAACGCACGTCAGTGTTACACACACCCAGACCCCGCCTCGGACCGGCTACGAGACGCCCGGGCCGGGTCCCTGCGTTCTTCCGCGCTGGCCCACTGCGGGTACGCCTGTAGTTCCATTGATGCCACTTGCGCGGCGGCTGGGAGGGCTGGTAGAGCTACCCAGCCAGTCTCGATGGCTCATTCGAACCGTCAGCTTGGACTATGAGATTCAGTCGAACGGAGTCACCATAAAAGTTCAGTGGAATCCGCTTCACAACAGTGAAGGCGGCAGATGGTCCTGTCTTG
This sequence comes from Sinocyclocheilus anophthalmus, assembly GCA_018155175.1. Classification (NCBI taxonomy): domain Eukaryota; kingdom Metazoa; phylum Chordata; class Actinopteri; order Cypriniformes; family Cyprinidae; genus Sinocyclocheilus; species Sinocyclocheilus anophthalmus. The sequence continues at coordinate 153,554 of JADLZN010007221.1, forward strand.
CGGGCGGAGGTAGCAGTCCTACTGGCGAAGGATGCGATAGAGCAGGTCCCTCCAGCCGATATGAAGACGGGGTTTTACAGCTTCTACTTCATTGTACCCAAGAAAGGCGGTGGGTTACGACCAATCTTGGACCTGCGTGTCTTGAACCGGGCCCTTCACCGGTTACCATTCAAGATGTTGATGCAGGAGCACATCTTCGAGTGCATCCGTCCCCGAGATTAGTTTTGAAGCCGGTTGGACCTGAGGACGAGTACTATCATTGTAAAACTTCCGCCACCCCGACCATGCTGTGGTCGCGTCCGAAGGATGGCATATCAGTACGAGGATGCCCGCAGGCTGTCCCTGTTGCCCGTGTCTTCATGTAAGTTGACGTAGGTACCCCTGTCCCTGAGAGACGGGCATTTGCATTCTCAACTACTACGAACGAATGGCTCGGACTCGCTCAGTCTCAGGTTAAGTGTGCGAACAAGGAATTTGGTGCTCAGACACCTCAGCCTTTTGGGCCTTCGGGTCAACTGGGAAAAGAGCAAATTCTCCTAGACGCTGTGGATCTCTTTTCTCGGTATGGAGTTGAATTTGGTCAAAAAGACAGCACTCACACAGGAACGTGCTCAGTCGGTGTTGAATTGCTTGAATACATTCAAGAGAGAGGGTGGTGGTCCCACTGAAACAATTTCAGAGTCTCCTTGGGCATATGGCAGCTGCAGCGGCAGTCACGCCACTGGGGCTGCTTCATATGAGACCGCTTCAGCACTGGCTCCATGGCAGAGTCCCGAGGTGGGAGTGGCAATGCGGCACTCAATACAGGGTGCACGTGACACCGGACTGCCGCCAAACCTTCACCCTGTGGTCAGACTTTGCGTTTTTTTGTTTTTTTTTTTTTGTTTTTCTCAGGGCAGGGAGGTGACCCCTAGAACAGGTCGTCAGACATGCTGTGGTTTACACGGATGCCTCTACCACCGGCTGGGGGGCCACGTACAACTGGCACGTCAACTGCCTCAGAGTTGCTGGCAGTGCACCTAACCTTGAGCTGTCTCAAAGGGAGCTTATGAGGCAAGCATGTACTAGTAGGAGTAATCAAGGCGCACACGCTGTGACATCAACCGACAGGTGGTCTCGTACCATCGCCTGTAGCAAACTCGCCGCCACGTCCTCCCTGGGTCAGAAGGCATTTGACGGCGCTTCGTGCTGTTTCGTTGATGTTCACATTCCTGGGATCCCCGGGAGAATGGAGGACTCCATCCCCAGACGGTTCCACCAGATGATTTGGGGACGTTTCGGAGCCGCTCAGGTAGACATGTTTGCCTCTCCAGAAACATCTCACTGCTAGTTGTTCTTCTCCCTGGCTGAGGGAACACTCGGCACGGACGCACTTGCACACAGCTGGCCTCGGGCTCTTCGCTAGTATGCGTTTCCCCCAGTGAGCCTTTTTGCACAGTTGCTGTGCAAGGTCAGGGATGACGCGAGGAGCAGGTCCTGTTGGTGGCACTCTATTGGCCTACCTGGACCTGGTTCCCAGAACTAATGCTCATCGCGACAGCCCCTCCCTGGCCGATTCCCCTGAGAAAGGATTTACTGACTCAGAGACATGGGCACCCTTTGGCAGACCTCTGGAAAATTCATTTCGGTACCTGGACGGGACAGGGAGGTTCTGAGTGGCCTACCCCAAGAGGTAGTTGTCACCATCACTTCGGCGAGAGCACAGTCTACGAGACACGCTTACGTTTTGAAGTGGAACCTGTTCGTTGAGTGTTGTTCTTCTCGCTGAGAAGACCCCCGAATATATGCCCGATCAGAGTCGTGCTGTCCTTTTTGCAGCAAGGGTTGGAGCGAAGACTATCTCCCTCCACCCTCAAAGTTTATGTCACTGCAATCACTGCTAACCACAACCCCGTAGAAGGGAATTCACTGGGAAAGCATGACCTGATCATCAGGTTCCTTAAGGGGGCGAGAAAGCTAAATCCTCCACGGCCCCCCTCTATACCCACTTGGGACCTGACTCTAGTGCTCACAGCACTACAGCAGGGCACATTTGAGCCTTTTTGCAGGCGGTTGAGCTCCTGCTAGCATTGGCCTCCATCAAGAGGGTAGGGGACCTGCACGCATGTTCGGTCAACGGTTTGTGCCTAGAGTTCGGGCCGGCTGATTCCAGGTAACCCTGAGGCCCTGGCCCGGTTATGTGCCCAAGGTTCCCGCTACTCCTTTCAGGGTTCAGGTGGTGAACCTCCAAGCGCTGCCATCGGAGGAGGCAGACCCAGCCCTAGCATTGCTATGCCCCGTCCGAGCCTTAAGGTGCTACGTAAACCGGACACAAAGCTTCAGGACCTCAAACCAGCTCTTTGTCTGTCACAGAGGCCAGCAGAAGGGGAATGCCATCTCAAAGCAAAGGATGGCCCACTGGAGGGATGCCATACCCTGCGGCTATCAGGCAAAAGGGTGTGACTGCCAGTTCAGGTTGAAAGCTCACTCAAACTAGAAGTGTTGCATCATCCTGGGGCAGGCCGTGGTGCCAGCGAGGTGGATATCTGTAGAGGCTGGGGATGGGGGAACACCATAAACACGTAGCTAGATTCATAGTCTTCGTGTGGAGTGGTACCTCCTGTGTTCTCACCTCAATGGGTTAGAAGCACTGAGAGCCCCGGCTCCGGGTCAGTTGATGAAACCCTCCAGAGAGAGGCCCATACAGTCAGACCTGTTGGCCCTCCGTCCCCTCTGCAGCCAGACGTGGCGGAATGTCTGGTGCCAGGCCCTCACTCGATGAATCTGTGAGAACCTTTAGAGGGCTGGGTTCCATATGTAGAGGCATGAGTGGTTCCTATATGTGTAAAGTCCATGGTATAGCCTCGAGCCTGTGTTTCCCCAGCAGACTTCCTGCTGTTTTCCAAGAGGGTTACAATCACCTCCGATCTTCCATATGCACCTAAGGAATGTTCAAGTGTGTATTTGCTCCGAAACCTCCATCCTGTTCCAAAAAGGTAGGGGGGGGGGAACGGGTACAGTTTTTTTCCCAAGTGTTATCCAGTCTACTCATGGGAAGTCGACATAGCAGCAGTAGTCGGTCTCTTGGCAAAGCCTGGTCTATGCCAAAAAGTAGGGGGCGAAGGTGGCCTTCCACCAGGAAACTGGACAGGGGCAGTAGCTGTGCCTTTGGGTAGGATACATTCGTCGGTCACCGACATGACTTGGAGGGACCGACTGAAAGGGAACGTCTCGGTTACGAGTCATGAAGGAGGTAACGGAGACGTCACGTCCCGTCGCCACAGCTCATGTACCACCGCTGAGCGGCCGGGTCAACGGCTCGGCTCCTCAGCGAAAACCTGAAAATGCGCTGCATCTGCTGCCTACTTATACTCAAGCTGTGATCAGCGGCAGCTGGATGCAATAATTGCATGTCAATGTGCATTGGCTCATTTAGTTTATAGTAGATGGTCTCTCTAAGCGAGATCCCAATTAGTCGGTCATCCGACGTGACGTCTCCATTCCCTCCATCAGGGAACAAGGGTTACCTACATAACCAAGATGGTTTGTTTCCTCCGGAACTCGAGCTGCGTCGAGTCGCTTTGGGAACGCCCTTGCGTTACCGTGTTCTGAAGCACGTGTCAAATCCGTCCAATGGAGCAGCGAGACGTCACGAGCAGGGTGACGTAAGCACCAGAAAGCATAAAAACCCATCCAGCCGGGCGCCACCCAGCTTCTGCCCTTCAGCAGTGCTCTGTGTATGTGTCTGTCTATTTAATGTTGTCTGTCCGCACAAGCACTCATATATATAAAACAATCAGAAAGTCTATGGCGAGCGAACGGCATTACAAAAGCTGTGTTTCTCCCTGCCCACGATATCTGGCGGCAGGGGATACACACGATTAGTGTGTCGTTTGTTTAGGAGCGAAGCACGCACGGTCAGCTTTCGAGCAGCTGATCGTCATCACTGCGAGCTCTCGCTGCGCACGCTCCGCTCTCGCCTGGCTGCGTTTGATGACAGCGGCCAGGCTCGCGATCCCGCTGGCAGCGGTCCCGCTGTTGCCGAGGCACAGCGCAGACTGTTGTGGTGGGGATCGCGGGTGGATTTAGCGGAGGGATACGAGAGACGGGCTCGTCCATTTCTCGGTCCTCACCCGCTAGATCCGAGGCTCTACTTTTCGCGCCCACCCAGCGAGAGAGCAAGAGACCAGAAGAAGATTCGCTATATTCTCGAGGAGGTGGATTGTGACGTAGTGCTTCGAGGACAGAGGAGACTGGGGACTCGCAACCCACAGGACCCTCACGTATGAGGTGTGATTTGTGTTTATGGGGGGTGATTCGCGCACAATAAAAATAAAATATCGTTGGCCGGCCTAGAACAGGACGCTCGTCCTAAAAATAATTAGACAAGCTTTTTCTGAATCCAGATCACAGCCTTCACAACGGGGCTTTCCGTTTTTCCCCGATCTCCATGCCTAGGTGTCAAGATCGTGGGAGAAACCGTTCTCATCCCGTATTACAGCCCCACAGTTTAGAATTATTCAAAATAACATTGTGGGGCTGAATGATAAGGTATATGGGGCGATGCCCGTGGTGGAGCAGACGCTTTCGAGCTATCTCTCCCCATCCTCAGCATCGGTCCTGAAGGCCCCGAAGCTTCCCACCAGGCACGTTAGGCTTACATCGAGTCTGGTTGGGAAAGCCTATATGGTGGTAGGTCAGGCTGGCGCATGTTTGCACACCATGGTGGTGTTACAAGCATACCAGGCTAACCTGCTCAGGGGTGGGGCTGCTGAGTGGGAGCAGAAGCCCAAGTCACTAAGATCGGGGGTCGGGTGATGCTCTCAGTTGGGGTCTTATAGACCAAAAACGGATCTGCGGACCGTTATTTTATCTAAGAGGACCTCGGCTAAACGGTCATACCATTGTCAGGTCCCTGAGGGCAGCACACCTGGAGAGGAAAGGATAACACCTAAGTATACAGTGCCCAATCCTCCTCAGTGCCCTAACGGAGGTTCATTGATACCCCTGCCACATCGGTGCTTCAAGGCTCAGTGAGCTCAGACGAGCGAAAATCCCAGCTGCCGCCAGGCAACGGTTCGGCACGGGAGAGCTCGCCCCCTCAAATGAGGGTACTACAGCAGTCGGGTCAGTTGTTCCCTCAATGCCCTCATGGAGGTTCACCGATACCCCTGCCACCTCGGTGCTTCAAGGCTCAGTGAGCTCAGACGAGCGAAAATCCCAGCTGCCGCCAGGCAACGGTTCGGCACGGGAGAGCTCGCCCCCTCAAATGAGGGTACTACAGCAGTCGGGTCAGTTGTTCCCTCAATGCCCTCATGGAGGTTCACTGATACCCCTGCCACCTCGGTGCTTCAAGGCTCAGTGAGCTCCGACGAGCGAAATTCCCAGCTGCCGCCTGGCAACGGTACAGCACGGGAGAGCTCGCCCCCTCAAGTGAAGAGGATACAGCAGTCAGGTCGGTTGTTCCCTGCCGGTCATCCGCTTCAGGGCACCGAAATGGCTCCTCTAATAATACCAGACGCCAAACTCGAGAGGCTGGTTCCCTTAGTAGATTTCTGGTAGCGTGGAAACTTCTACCAAATATCTCAAAATGGGTCATGCAGATTGTAGAGAAAGGTTACAGAATCTAGTTCGGTTCTTGTCCGCCTCGTTTCAACGGGGTTATCCCCACACTAGTGGGCCCCCGAGCAGGCCCTGGTAATGGAACAAGAAGTAGATACTCTCTTGAGGAAGGGGGCCATAGAACGTGTTCCTCCTCTCGAGAGAGCGTCCGGGTTCTACAGCCGTTACTTCATCGTTCCGAAGAAGGATGGGGGGGTGCGACCTCGGTGCCTCAGGGCTCAGTGAGCACCGACGAGTGAATTCCCAGCTGCCGCCCGGCAAAGGTACGGCACGGGAGAGCTCACCCCCTCAAGTGAGGGTGCTCTGCTACAGCACTAGGGTAGGTTATTCCCCCCCCCCCCCCAGTGCCTCATGGAGTTTATTGATACCTGCCACTCGGTGCTTCAAGGGCTCAGTGAGCTCCGACGAGCGAAGTTCCCAGCTGCCGCCCGGCAACGGTATGGCATGGGAGAGCTCGCCCCCTCAAGTGAGGGTGCTACAGCAGTCAGGTCGGTCGTCCCTGCCGGTCATCCGCTTCAGGGCACCGAACTGGCTCCTCTAATAATACCAGATGCCAGCCTCGAGGGGCTGGTTCCCTTAGTAGATTTTCTGGTAGCGTGGAAACTTCTACCAAATATCTCAAAATGGGTACTGCAGATTGTAGAGAAAGGTTACAGAAACCAGTTCGGTTCTCGTCCGCCTCGATTCACCGGGGTCATCCCCACACTAGTGGGCCACGAGCAGGCTCTGGTAATGGAACAAGAAGTAGATAATCTTTTGAGGAAGGGGGCCATAGAACGTGTGCCCTAATCTATCTCGAGATGCGTCCGGCGTCTACAGAAGTTACTCCCCCCCCCCCCCCCCCCTTACTTCATCGTTCCGAAGAAGGATGGAGGGGTTGCGTCGGATCTTAGATCTCCATCTTCTGAACCACGCTATCAAACGACTTTGAGATGCTCACTATCAAGCAGATAGTAACTCAAATCCAGTCCGAGGACTGGTTTGTTACGATAGACCTCAGAGACGCTTATTTCCATGTTTCCATCCTCCCTCAACACTGGAAGTTCCTGAGGTTGCTTTCGGGGGCGAAGCATACCAATATAGAATTCTTCCCTTCGGCCTGTCACTCTCAACCCACACTTTCACAAAGTGTGTGGATACTGCTCTAGCTCCTCTGTGACTCCAGGGCATCCGCAAACTCAACCCCATCGACGATTGGTTGATATTAGCTCAATCGGAGCAGATGGCGGCTCGGCATCGAGATGTCGTCCTCGCCCATACGAGAGAGCTGGGGTTAAGACTAAACGCCAAGAAGAGTGTTCTTTCTCCACTACAGAGAACCACTTATTTAGGCGTGGTGTGGAACTCAACCTCGATGCAGGCACATCTGTCTCCCACTCGAATCGAGTCAATCCTCACGACAATCACGAGAGTAAGAGAAGGCCAGTCACCCACTGTCAAACAGTTTCTGAGGTTGTTGGGCCTGATGGCAGCGGCGTCCAAAGTGATGGCGTGAATACGGTTGGCATGCCTATCATGAGACCCCTGCAGTGGGCTCACAGAACCAAGGGATTTTCCATGAGGGGGGGAATCGCTTTGCATGATCAAGGGCACGCGGGGGGGCCGATTTGCTGAACATGCCTAGACATGGGGAGAAAGTGGTTCCTGGTTCAAGTGCCGACGTTCAGGGCTCTTGTCGGCGCGTTAAGGCTAACGACGGAGGCTCTCTCACGGGTGGGGCAGCGGTCTGAGTGGGCCGGCTCTGCCCAGGGTCTGTGGGAAGGCCATAATCTCACGTGGCACATAAACTGCCTGGAGATGCTGGCAGTGTTTCAAGCTCTGACACACTTCCTTCCAAACCTAAGGGGGCATCATGTGTTTGTCCGCAAAGACAACACATCGGTGGTCTCCTACATCAATCGGCGGAGTTATGGAAGCTGTGGGCATGGCCCCTGAGGGGGCACAGCTCCTAGCATCTGGTCTCTCAACTGAGGTTGTTGAGACTATACTCCAGTCCAGAGCCCCCGCCACTAGGAAACAGTACGCCTTGAAGTGGAAAGTTTTCGCTTCATGGTGCGGACAGTGACTGCAGGACTCAGTCAACTGCCCAATTGGTACAGTTGTGGAGTTTCTGCAGGATCGATTCTCCGCAGGGTTATCTCCCTCCACTCTGAAGGTATACGTGGCGGCCTTAGCTGCTTACCACGCCCTTCTGGGTGGGCAATCATTGGGAAGACACCCACTTATCTCTCGTTTCCTCTGTGGCACCTTGAGGCTGAGGCCGGTACAGCGCACCAAGGTGCCCTCATGGGACCTGGCTGTGGTTCTGGAGGGGGCTTATGCAATGCCCCTTTTGAACCCATAGGAGAAGTTTCAGTCAAGTTGCTTACGCTCAAGACAATCTTTTTCCTCGCTATTTCCTCACTGAAAAGGGTCGGGGATCTTCAGGCACTCTCTGTTTTATGCCTGGAGTTCGCTCCAGGCATGGTTAGGGCATTCCTTTACCCGAGGGCCGGGTATGTCCCTAAGGTACCCACTTCTTCACCAGGGCCCATAGTACTTACGGCATTCTGTCCTCCTCCGTACCAGGAAGTAGGCCAAGAAAGGCGTAATCTGCTCTGTCCAGTTCGAGCACTGGACGCTTACGCACACAGAGTTGCCCCGTCGCGTAAGGCAGATCAGCTTTTGTTTGTATTGGTCCGCCAAAGAAGGGATTTCCGACGACCAAGCAGACTATGAGTAGGTGGATGGTCAAGGCCATCTCACTAGCCTATGAGTCCTCTGGCCTCCCATCACCTATGGGGGTCAGAGCGCACACGACCAGGAGTATGGCGGCCTCCAAGACTTTCAGCTTGGGTGTGGCCTTGCAGGACATTTGTGCTGTGGCGGACTGGTCCTCTCCACACACTTTTGTCCACTTTTACAACCTAGAACTGGCATCTACCCCAGGTTCCCAAGTCCTCTCTTCGTGATGTGCTCATAGGACACACACACACAGGCAGGGACTTGGTAGTATGGCGCAGTGGGATTTGGGTATTCTCGTTCCCAAAGCGATCTCAACGCAGCTCGAGTTCCCTTGGGGAATGTCTCTAGGTTACGTATGTAATCATGGTTCCCCGAGGGAACGAGACGCGGCGTCTCTTTGCCAGAATCCCTGAATCCTGCAGGCGATCTTCATCGAAGCTGGTTTGCGCCCGGCCGGATGTGCTTTTATGATTTCTGGTGCTTACGTCACCATGCTCGTGACGTCTCGCTGCTCCATTGTACTGATTTGACACGTGCTTCAGAACGGGGTCACGCAAGGGCGTTCCCAAAGCGACTCGACGCAGCGTCTCGTTCCCTCGGGGAACCATGGTTACATACGTAACCTACAGACGTTTTCTTGCTACATGTAGAAACCTCATAAAATGCTAAACAGTTTACTCGTTTGCAACGTTGTATTACGTCACTTAGGATAAAAGTGTCTGCAACTAACCAGTTCACAGCATATGAAGACTTCAGCTGCAGAAGAGCCCAGCACCCTTATTCCAATACCAATACCAATGTGAAAAAACACAGGAAGCGACAGGTGAACTTGTGAACTCTGGCGCCAACTCAACAGTGCAGCAAACTCCAGGTTTACAGCATCAGTGATATCTCAATATTAGCACGGCTGAGCAAGCTTGTGGGAACTCTATGCCAAGAGTCTGAGGATATATTACCTTGACATCACTTGTTAGTGCTGCAGCTTGAATCTCTACTCTTTATTTATTACATATGAGGTACGTACAATAAGCTCAAACTGCATTGATTAAATGTAGAAACATTGAATTTGAAAGTTCAAAGGCTTCATATAAATCATCTAATACCCATATTACAGAATAGAATATTTATTTTAGTTTACTTCACTTTCAAGACACATTCTTTTAGATCGTCACAGAAAATGGTACATAAACTGGCAAAGTCTGAATGTACACTTTTTCATAATTAACTATAAATATGGTCTGATCTGTCAGTGAACAGAAGACGACAAATCCTTTCATGACTTTCATGAATTCTTATGCATTTCATGACTGTGAATGTGGATTGGCATGACTCACTGTTCACTTCTAATAGGCATCATGCCATACTGGCCCATAAATGTCAAACAGCCAAACCTCATGAGCGAGACGGTTTCTCTAACTGGCATATGGACCGGCCAAAAAATCTTTAATTATTTTTTTGTTTGTTTTCATATTCATATTTAATATGAAGTAAGTGAGATGCAGCACAAAGAGAGAATTCTGATAATCTGCCTTCTGCCTCCAAAGTTTTAACTACAACACACTTAAACAGATTTACTGTTTAAGTAATGCAGGTAATGCAGCAATCAGGGTGCTTTCACATCAGAGCTTTTGGTGCCGACAAGAGTTAATGTCAAAGTTCGGTTCATTTGGTTATTGTGAAAGCGGTTTTCCAGGCTTGTCTGTGCCATAGCAAACCACATCCAAGCCCATTTAAAAGAGTTGTCAAGGGAAGAGGTTTTCAAAGAGGGGTCCAGGGACCCCCATGGGGATGTAACAGGGTGCTAGGGGCTCCTCGAAAACAGTTAGGAGAAAAATAGTGTCAAAAATGATACTTTAAAAATGATGATGATCACAATTGTATTATTATTATTATTATCCTGAAAGAAGAAAAAACAAAACAAAAAGAAACTTAATAGAAAGTAAATATTTCTAGATATTATATTTTTCACAGTATTAATACATGAAAATGCTTTATATTTTTTTACAGGATATTTAAATTTGAAGGTATGTGGCATAAAAAGTTTTTAAAACCCCTCATCTAGTGTTTGATTTATTCAAGAACTCTGGCACAGTTAGCAATTAGTATGAAAGAAATTCATCCCAATTTATAATCCATCCTAACATATAATTTGCGTTTTTGCATGCTTTATGTCACAATTATAGCATAATACATTTTTCATAGCTGTTTGTTTCCGAATTAATTGCAGAGGCAGTGGGAGGGAGGTGGATCATAATCAGGTTCAGACCAAGCATTAAAAAAGCTTTAAGGGCAGTTCAAGCTTTGGAAAGTGTTTAAATTATATTTCTTGTTATTTGTGGGTGGTCACTTTCAAATTGGGGAGAGTAGTACTATAAATCCTACTATAACAGTTAAAACTTTCTGTCTTGTAGGTTTCACATCTGTCTGAAACATTTGCCAAACGTCAGTCAGTGCAACTACAGTGATGGATCCATTTGGTTTGCTCATGAATTCTCTACACTGACAGGTAAAATAGGATGAAAAAGTGGTGAGTAAGTACATAGGTAAAAGCACACTGAAAATGATGGTGACTTTAGCAGGTCAGCATATACAGTATGTGCTCTGAAAGCACATATAACCACTACATCATACAAGAGATAGGACATGGGCTGTTTGGTTTCAGAATTTTTATGAAAGCTGAATGCTTGATGCCTGAGATATCACTGGTCGGTTGACACACTGTCTCAGAAATGCCATGGCAAGCTACAGTATGTTTGTTAAGCGCTTCGGGGCCGTTCACACAGAATATGTTTGCACTGCACTACTTTTCCATAGTTTTATAAACATGCACTAGTTTGACATCTTTGACTTGTTGCGCTTGTGTCTCGTGTCTTTTACAGTGTCTCACGCATGACACAGCACTATAAAATCGTGTCACTTAAGATAAAAAATTTCGAAAAGTTAAAAGAAGTTAAACTTTCAAAAGAACATGCCTTGAGGCGTTGTTTTTTCCTCCATTCCATTGCCCACATCTCGTGTTTTCTGTGTGAATGGCCCCTTCTCACAATTAAAAAATTGTTATTCCAAATTCATATAACTTTTTTTCTTCCATCAATTTTGAAGAACATTGGTCATTTTTTCCATCCAATCATGATAACTAGCAGCTTCAAAATAATGCAAAAACACCATTATCATAAAAAAGCCCATATTGTCTTATGAAACTTTATGTGATGAACAAAACAAAATCTATGAAATCCCATTTACACCACATAAGATAAAACAAAATCATGCTTTGATAAATCATAATTATGACATAAAACAAATCAAAATTATTAGATAAAAAGAAATTATGACAAATGAATAATTATGACAAAAAAGTCAAAATTATGAGGTAAAAAGTCATAGTTATGAAAAACTCAAAATTCTGATACAAAAAGTATAAGCATAAAAGTTTAAATTTATCATTAAATTGACATAATTATGACTTCTCATCTCATAATTATGACTTAATGTCATAATTTCTACTTTTTATCTCAAAATGATAACAGCTCACTTGAATGGAAAGGTTATAACAATTTTAATTTCAGTTTGTTCCTCACACAAAGCTATCATATAAATTCAGAAAAGTTGTAATGCAGGACACGAGTAATTTACTGTTATGATACTTATATGGCAGTATTGTATTTGAAACATAAAAGCTTCAGTCAACATTAATTATAACTGCATGAAAAAACACTTTCTGCAGAATTTCTTCATTTGTGTTCCACCGAAGAAAGTCAGTTTAACACAGTTTAAAACTCTCAGATTTTGTAAACTTATCAGTTGCCTTGTCAGAAATTCCCAAGTTCAGCATGCCAGCAATATTTGGGACTCACACTGTATAAGCCTTGCACTTTAAGAACCCGTCGAGCTGATAGCTGACCTTTACTGTCCACCACAGAGCACGCATGAGGCCAGATCGAAGTTTTCATTCCACACTTAGCTCAGAAGTGATGCTTTCAGCAAATGAGTGATAATAATAGTCATTTGGGGGGCGAATTTGTGTGGCCTTAATATAAGGCCAAGAAGAGTGTTTTCAGATCGATTGAGCAAATCCACTGGAATTCTTATGAGAGATAAGAGCAGGGAGGCTCTGTGGTGATCCTGGTGCTCTTTAATTGATCCTCGGAGCTGCCAATATCTTGCTCATCATAAATTCTATTTTAATATACTGTAGGCACAGAAAGCTAGAGTCTAGAGCCAAAAGTGACTTCTCAAAGACAGATCCCAACATTCACAGTGGCCAACCTAGCAAACACTAACTAATGGCGCCCTGCAGATGCAACCTTTTCAAATCTTTCATATCTAATTTCTTCGTTTCTGCAATTTATATTGAATAGAAAATTAGATATTAAATTAGAATTACTTACTTATTGCTTAAGCTTCATCTTCAAACAAGGTATTCTTGTGTCACCTTTAGAGTTTTAAAAGCGACCTCAACAATGTAACAAACTCTCCTTAAATTAAAGTTAAAGATTTCATCACGAACATTTCTCATAAAAACCAACACCTCTTGAACTATGCTGTTATTTTTATATCTATACTCTTACTGAGTGTCAACAACTGTCTCGTTTGAGTTCTATTTTTGCATCTGAGGACACTATCATTCAAAAGTCTGGGGTCTGTATTTTTTTTTTATGTTTTTGAGAGACATCTCTTATGCTCACGAAGGCTGCATTTGGCAACAAAAAATAAGTGAAAACATACACTGTGAACAGAGCGGCCCTGCCTACAAAAAGCCAAGGGACCCCCTCAATTGCCCCCTATTTCTATATGAGAAGAAAGTTAACGGGGGCAAGCAACTATGGGTTGCGGTTACTGGTCTTGTTTTGTTTGTGGTTATTACTTACGCCGAAGCAGTTTCCGTGTACACGTTGAACGTTCTTCTTGTGTATCCTGCTTGAAGGAAATGAAAATATTATGCATTCGGAAGCGTATTAAAATATTGAGAAACAGGACAAAACGAAAGGAAACCGTGCGTTATTTATATGTTTATTTTTTTAAATGCTGCTTACTCATTAATGAGAAGGACCCCAAGTGACGACGGACGCATAGTTAGTTAATTTGTTGGTTGAATACATCCTAAGGGGTGGTAAATGTACAATTTCTTATAATTTATTTTTCGTTAATTTAAATCTGTAGTTAAAATAACTAAAAATAAATGTTTTTTAAAGTTTAGAATTAGACAGCCTTTGGAGAGTGGGGAGGCACTTGCGCAGAGTGCAGGCTTATGAATGTGCATTTTCAATAATACCGTCTGCAATTTTTATTCAGACCAATGCGAAATGAAAATCCACCCCCGGTTGTAAATTAAGATAATAATTTATATTTCTGTCTCATCCCTTTTCTTAATAAATAGTTTAAAGACTAAATTGTGAGATTTATCATTTTATAATTTATTTTGTTTTTGTGAAAAACCTGTTTCTAAACTGTAAAATCAGTTGTATTTCGGGGTCGACAACATGAAAGAAAAGCCATTATAACATGAAACATGAAAATTGTAGAAACATGGGAAACAACAATAGGGGGCATCATTGTGCAGCCATGCAAGCCATAACAAACAAATAAAGGAACCTAAAGGTGATCTAGGTAATGTGGGCAAATGTATAGGGACCATTCCTATATTGTGCATGGGCCCCCCACAATAAATAAATCCGCCCGATTGTGAAATAGTATTACATTTAAAAGTAAACTATTTTAATCTACTTAAAATGTAATTTAGTGATGGCAAATGATTTATGAATTTCGCAGTACTATTTCAGTCTCAGTCACATGAATCTTCAAAATATTCATAAAATGCTGATTTGGTGAATGCTGAGAAATGGTGGTGTGTTATAATATTTTGTAGAAACTGTGATAATTTTCGGTTTTCAGGATCTGATGATTAAGTGCAAAGGAACCGTGTCTAATTAAAATAAACGTTCTGTAAATTATGACACCTTTGATCAAAATATGACCTTGCTAAATAAAGTATTAATTTTTTTTTTTAAATAATCTTAACGGAGTAATGAACCCCCCCCCCCCCCCCCCCCCCCCCCTGGATACAGTATATTGACCCATGAAAAGTGTAAGATACACTGTAGTTGGAAAACTCACTGGATAATTAATTTGCAATATAATATACATAACCAAATATACACAATAGATGTGTTGAGCATTTTCCATTCTGTAAACTGAACGTTTTAAAAAAATATCTAAATCCAGATGACACATTCTTCGGTGCATAATTATTTCTTTAAATTATTGTTATCCTAACTTTGCAGGCAGGCTGACTATGATATTCTATCCTAAAGTACAATCTCTACTATTCACAGGATGATTAACATGATGCTATTATATAAATAAAGATCTTCCCAAGAACCACGACATCCATGCACTGCTTATTCTAAACCTTTAACCTTCTATACACACTCACCACGAGTGCAGGGACCCCTGCGACCACCGCGTACAGGATGGCTGGTGGGATCGCACTGGACTCCTCTGGTCCGAGATAGGGCTTCGTGTAGGCATTGTCATGACAGAAAAATCCCTGGATGTGCACGTTGAAAGTATCGGTGTACTCAAAGTAGTATGCCAGCATGACAGTCCCTGCCATGATCACCAACTGAAAGTAAAGCATTGTGAATAAGGGTTAAACAGAAAAGAAATCCTGGGAAAGAAGTGAAGGGTATTCGGTCAGCTCCTACGATAGCATTGGTATGATATCCTCTTATTCCACCGTCACTCCTGGTAAAATCCGCCAGAAATAGAAGCGCATTGTGTCACAGTCACAGCGCTGTAAAGTGCGCTGTAGTAGGCTATGTGAGAATGAACTGTGTTAGAGCTCCCGAGATAGGGCTTGCCTTATCTCGCAAGTGTAGGCGTGCCTCACTTTAATAAGTGATGATGGGATGCCTGCAAACATGCACTTGAACTGTTTTATCCTGTAATATTATAGGTTACGTTCTTTACGACTCCAAATATTTAATGTAGCCTAGCTTTACTTGGAGTCTACTTGCTGCTGCTTATTAGCATAAGGTCTTGTCAAACAAGTTCCTCTTCAATAACAATATATGGTAATGTACGACCACTGTTCAGTTAAAGCTTTTTTTCAGTGTCTAAAAACTGAATTAATATAGGAAAGTGGGTTCTGCAAACTTTGATAAATCAATCCAAAACAAAATTAGGTGAACAAATTCATTTTCTTTTTCAAGATATGTCATTTGCATACAGACGGAAATTAAAGTAGCGGCTTCAATGTATTTCTTAAGTCTGTCTGATGAAATATGAATTGTGCGCTGCTGCCCTCTTGTGAATGCACTAAAGTCATGCTTTGAAAATGATTTTGCAGTTTCACTCAAAAAAGCTAAATAAGTTGAATCGACATGTTAAAAACTTAAATGAAAAAATGTCATATTAAAGGTACACTTACATAATGATTGTGTCTGAAATCGCCCCCTATAGGGCACAGTTTGAGGGGACAGCCATTTGTACTGGTGTCTGAAACCATCGAGTGCACTTTGTACAACCAATGTACACCCAACGGCTAGAGAATACCTATAATGCACTGTGAGGGTCGTGCCAAATGAATACATGCTAGTTTCCACAACAGAATTCAAGATAAATCTTTTCATTACTGGATCTGACAATTTGCTAAGTATTGAATGATTATTAAACAGCAACTCAGTGTCTGAATTCGCTCACTCATTTTCATTCACTCCTTCAACTGGACTATATCAGTGGACTAATGTAGGGAATAGTGAATGAGTGCATAGAGGCGATTTTGAACACAGCCTTTTTCTTCTGCTTAGCTGACTCTTATTCGTACCAATAGCATCACTGCTTGTTGAGGCCTTTGACACCAACTGGTCTATAGGCAGTTTGTTTACCACCTGCTGCAGTTCATAGCAAATCTTTTATTTATTTATTTTCGGTCCATTTCATGCTAGACACATAATGGACATTCTTGGATTAGGTCAGCAATTTTTTTGCATGTCGTTGTAGGTCGTTCGTGTTGGTATGCAACTGGCTGCTGCACTGCACAGACAGACTGTGGTTAAAGGTACAGTTCACCCAAAAATGAAAATTCATTTAGTCACCCTCCACTTTCCAAATGTATGAGTTTCTTTCTTCTGCTGAACACAAAGAAGAATGTTGGTAACAAAAGAGTTGACGGTAACCATTGACATCCATAGTAAAATTTTTCATACTATGGAAGTCAATGGCTACCATCAAAATATCTTATTTCTGTCGAACAGGTAAAATAATTTCATACAGGTTTGGAATAAGTGAAGGGTGAGTAGTACATAATGACAGAATTTTCATTTTTGGGTGCACTATCGCTTTTAGATATACAGGGCAAGTGAAATTCAGGGGGAGGTGACATTGTGTGTCCGAAATCACATAATAAGTACATACACTTGAAAGTAGAATTTACTTCACGACCGTTAAAAAGTATGTTCTATATAGTATGAATATGGGTAGTATGAAAGAAAATTTGGATATACTAGATCCGCAATATTGTTACTGTCACATGAACTTCCTGCGTCAGTTGTGTCGCTTCAGTGCTATTCATAAATCCTCTCCCATGGCCTCATGGGATAGTAAAGTGTCCATCTAATGCACACTTTAGAATCCAGGCAGCAGAGGTCATCTGGGTACTTTTCACCTTCTCTTTTTTTGAATACTATAGCTGTGTCCCAAAGTTGAGTGTGCACTCCTTCGAAGGCCACGGACTTCAAAGGCCAGGCCTCCGAAGTACACAAAGGGCCCTCCGAAGTGCATGAAGGATCCTCTGCCTTCGCAGGATTTCCTAATTGCAACACCAGAGTTTCCCGATTAGAGCTCTGTCGCATAGCAACGGTGTGAGAGGAGAGCTGACAAGAGGACAATCCTGCCAGGATAGGTGGAGCCAGAATTGCTCATTTTTGTTTTTATGTTTTACGTCATAATGGAGGAGACGGTGATGTACCTCAGGCTTAGCCAAGACCGAGGCCAGGTAAGTTACACTGGTTTGCTGCATCCTTTGTCGGATTACAACTTTAAATGCAGGAATTGGCTTGGAGCTTACTTGAATAATGTAATGATACATATGAAAAACTACAGAATACACACACACACATAGCAGTTCAAATGCTGACTGATATCTTACAAAGGTGTGATTTTATATGGTTTATTGTCTTGACCATGGTGATCATATGTAGAAAGGTTAGCAAAAATAAAACTGTGAATACAAAAAAAAAAAAAAAAAAAAATTAAGAGCCATGTATAGGCTCAATGGTCAGCGCAGCGGTCACTACTGACAGTGCTCTGTTTGACTGGTCCGAGTCCTTCAGATGCAGCCTTTGATATAGTTAGCAAAAATGTGTTAATATTCTGACAAAATGTTGATACTTTCATTTTCAAAATAATCGTTGGACTGTAAGGAAGTACATTCATTAAGTATTCTCGAACAAATATGAAGTTTTTTTTTTCTCACAGACAGCAACACTAAAAATACGGTCTTTTACAACATGATGCATTGTTGTAGATTAAACTACCCAACAGTATATTTAGTAGGCAACTTTAAATTTAATAACCTTGAACATATTCAGAAGTAAAATGCAACATACACGTCAGTGCAGCAGTAATATTAATGCAAAACCATATAACAAATTATTTTTCAGAACAATACTGTATACCTTTACTTTTACTCTCAATATATTAGAGTATGCAAGATAGTACTTTTACTTAAAGGATAGTTCACCCAAAAATGAAAATTCTGTAATCATTTACTTACCCTCAAGTTATTCCATGTTTGGAATTTTCATTTTTGGGTGAACTATCTCTTTAGCTAAGATTATAAATATGACTAGTAGCTTTTCCCCAATATGGTATTGGTAGTTACTAAACGTAGTTTACTAAAGTATCTCAATATTTCTTCTACTAATTACTTTGTCATAGCTCTAAACAATTTCTCTTTTCCTTCTTTCCCTAAATCAGACCAGACCCCTGTACTGCAGGATAAAGCTGAATGTGCCAGCACTGTACAGGTTTTTTAATGATTTTCGGCTGAGCAGGGAGGCCCTGACAGTGCTGCTGGATCTTCTGCGACGTGAATGGCAACACGGATGGGGTGCCACAATCCAGATCCTGGTGTTTCTTTTCTGTCTGGCCAGTGGTACATCATACAGAGTGGTCTCCAGAGTGTTTGACATGCCTAATTCCACTGTCACTGCATTGTCCTCCGAGTCGCTGAGGAGGTGCTGGCCATTCACCAAGAGACTCACCTCCTGAAGACCCCAGAACACACGAAGGCAGGGCTGGGCTCAAAACTGATGTGTGTTTTTATGTTGTTAAACTATGTTGTAAATGTATGGGCTGTTGTAAATAGTTGTCAAAATTACTTTACAGTAATGTATAAAACAAGTTGTTTAAATTTGTAAAAAAAAATATTTACCGGACAAAAAAAACGTTAGAAAAAACGTATAGAAGGAATGTTTTTGTAAAACATTATTAAGCTTGCATTAAAATAACAATGGACATTAATTATATCTTTTATTTACAAGTGAATAGTGCAGAACACAATACAAAAGTACAAAAAGTACGCGGCTCATTTACAAATAAATGACACAACACAATTAATAATGTTATACAATGTATAATTTCATTTTGAACCTTGCATCAACAAAAAATAAAACTACAGAAATTAGGTGGTTAATTGACATGCGACATTTAAAAAAAAAAAAAAAAGATATTGAAAATTGTAATGTACCCATTTTTTTCCACTGTTTTCTCTTGGCTAATAAAGAATGGCTAATAAATAATGTATTTGATAAGCATTCTCTCAAGAAGAGAAAACAGTCCCTCC
>JADLZN010007222.1:0-96966 GCA_018155175.1 Sinocyclocheilus anophthalmus
ACACCTCTTTCTCTGTGGTTCTCTCATAAATCTATGAAGCTTGTAAGTGTGCTACAAATCATTGCGCAGGAATTGCAGCACGCTCATGTTTCCATGGAAACACCTCCAGCACAGCTTCGAGGCGAGAGCGACGGTGCAGAGGGAGAGATGTGATGGCCTGCACACGGTCAGAGAGAAATCACAGGCATTACTCGCCTCACGGGGTTTGACCGAAATAATAACCCACAGCAGAGCCGTGATGATGGAGAGACTGTGCTGTCTGAATTAGGGGTGCAACGGTTCTCGATAAAAAATCGAACCGTACCATTCTCCACACACGGTTCGGCATGCACTAGGACCGCGGTTCAACTTAAATCTGACAATGCATCTGTAATATGGTTTGTTAGAGTTCGTCTAATGCATGTTTCTGTTGATGGATACAAATTCTGGCTTCCCAATACATTACAACAAGAGCAAGGAGAGAGAAAAAAACAATACGTGAACAAACAGATCACTCTTTAATCAATGCGAGTTCTGTATGCTGGAATAACTGTAATTTATGCCGTCATCACGTGTTGATAGCGCAGGTGAGACCTGAACAGCACACGTTGCTATCTGTGTTTAAACTAAACTCATTTAAGCCTTGCCAGTTTCAATATTAAAGAGCCAGAAGACGTGAGCTTGCACGCAGTGAGAAGATCTGTGTGGTCGCTCATCCGAACGTCAGCGTCTCAGAATACGTGCAAATATTAAGCTCTCTGTGAAGTATTGTGCTTGAATGGACAAATTCACACAAAAATTATGTCAAAATGCCCGTCTTGGTGAGTATCCTAGCAGACACAGCCGGCTGAACGTACAGTATCAGTGCGTTCTCTTAAAGTGACAGCACTTTCTTAATATTAATCAAACAGCAACAACACGGAAATCTCTCAATGCTCTTGACTGAATAACTTTTGTAACTTTAAAAAGGATTAATCCTTAATTTATACAGTCAAATATGCAATGTTATTTTACATTTGATTACTTTATTCAATTTCTGTACCTAAAAACTGTTAGACCTACATAAAAAACCTGAAAAGCACTGTTTATTTTATTTGTATCTTTGCTCTATTGTATTTATTTGTGCTGTTGCTTGTAGTTAGATTATTTGTTATCTTCATTATTTTTATTTGACAATATAGTTTTTTCCCTAAACATAGCACATACCAAACCGTTCTGAAACCGTGATACAAACCGAACCGTGAGTAAGTTGAACCGTTGCACCTCTAGTGTGAATATGTGAGAGTGTACAGTCAGATCACATTATAACATTACAGTACTTTAATGTGCATGTCAGGGTTTCACATTCATGCAAAATGTGCAATTTTAAAACTGTGATTTCCAATTCTGGAAAAGACATACATTTTCTGTAGTAAATATATGAGGAGTTTATTTACAAAAAACGATTTTTTTTCAGAAATCACGTTTTTTTTATTGCACATTCCAAGTAATATCAATCAAACTGGATAAGCCGTATTCCAGTATGATGGGTTTCCGACATGTGCTTGCGCTGTACGCAGTAAACCAATCACAACAGACTGGGCCATCTAACCAATCTGAGCAGAGTAGCCTCATGGAAAGGAGGGGTTTGGAAAGATGAATCTTCGAATGAACTGTTTGAGAGTCGTTGAGAAATAATGTAAAATTAAATGTATATTATAAGAAAATGAAAGTTTTTTTTTTTTTTTTTTTTAGCTTGCCACCATATAAACCCTGATGTTTATAAACATAGCTTAAATAGCTTAATAGGAGCACTTTAACTTTTTACTTTAAAAAACATTAAGAGACCGTGTAGTGACATGGTGTATTTTGCACACTACACTCAAAAAAAGTATAAAAAAAATTATAAATAAAAAAACCCAGACACTGTTTAAATATAGGACAGAACACGAGTTCTGCCATGACAACTCTCGGAGGGATTGGCATGGTAATGTACATGACAATGCTAATGTATTTGGTCTTGGCAGAATAGATCTGCTACGCTGCTGGTGCGGCAGAGCAAGTACCGAGACTTGCTTCTGCCAATACATTCACAACATGCTGCTGTAAGCATGTAAGAAATACTGCTGCTGCACATATAACACATGAATAACCCCATATAGCATACATAAATCACCTCGTAGCAGATCTATACATGTGGAGCTGGGGAGGTGGAGGGTTTCTGAAGTGTGCTGCAAACTGCTACATCAAACAAAAGCCAGGTATTTGAGCAGTAAGCTCATTGGCTACCGATACAGGAGAGAACCAATCAGCTGCCATGTGATAATGATGTCATTATGTCAGATAGAGTTAGACCTATCGGACTGTGCCATCTAGTTTCATGCCAGAACTCTGTATTTGGGCTAACCTTATCCAGAAAGCTGGCTTATATTTAACCCAGCATAATGGTTTCCACTTTTACAAAAGCTTATTTTGTATATTAAATATAAACTCATTTAACAAAAGTTTAGAAGTAAAAAATTAAACTAATTTTAACTTTTAAAAGACCTTTCAAGTGTAATCCACCAGTCTCTGTTATCCATTTTCCAT
The DNA here is from genome assembly GCA_018155175.1 of Sinocyclocheilus anophthalmus. Taxonomy (NCBI): domain Eukaryota; kingdom Metazoa; phylum Chordata; class Actinopteri; order Cypriniformes; family Cyprinidae; genus Sinocyclocheilus; species Sinocyclocheilus anophthalmus. The sequence goes on from JADLZN010007222.1 coordinate 2,548, forward strand.
GGAAATGGTGCTGGTTCTTGTGCAGGGCTGGGCTCGTGTTCAGCTAGGGAACAATGAATCAGACCACCGGGCCACGTTTCACTGATAACCAAAAGATGCTTTGATTAACTCCTTATAACCTGCCCTTAAATAAACAATTCACTGTTCAGAGAACACATTTTAACATGTGACCCAATACACTTAACCCAGCATTTAGGAGGAAAAAAATAACCAAGCATTTTTTAGAGTGTTAGATTCAGAGATACCCATCAGTACTAGGGTACTAATTTGCTTGGTTAGTAATTTCTGAATGTTGTCACAATGCTTAAAAAAATGTAACCAGAGATTTTACAAGGAAAAAAATATTGATACATGGAGGGAATATTCATTGCACTGTTTCAGAGAGCGTTTTAAACACACGTTCCTCTCCCAAATAAAATTAGTCACTTGGCTCCTGACTTAGCCCGGTTTGAGTCCCGCTGCAATAGAACCCAAAAGATTCAGCTCTCACTGGCCTGGATGACATTTCGCTTTGACTATTTTTTTACAGATCGCAGCATGTAATCCTACCCATTACTCCTAGTCCCTTCTGAACTGAAACAGGAGGTCTGGTCCGCTCGGCCCTATCTTATTAACCAGCCGGGCGAAATGCTCTCTTATTATAACCAGTGTCGGGCTGCCCCTCTCAGCTCCCAATTTCGAAATTAACCGCAGTTGTGTGTCTTTGTCCTGTGCTGCTGTGCTCAAAGCGTTGGGAGCTATATAATTTTGTCCCACTCTACAGCGCTTTTTGTTTGAGAAAATGGCCTTCTTGTACAAAAAAATAATGTGTATTATTTGATTCAGATGCTGTATTTCTCGTTAGATTGTTCCTAAAACGATGTCTCATGTTTAAACAAATACCCCGACTAATCATGGCTCTCTGACAGCACACTGAAACCGTTTTTTTTTTTGTTAAAATGCTGTCAACACATTGCTGCGACGTTGTGGCCTCTAGTCAGCTTCAGAAGTTAGGGAGGGGCACAACTCAGGTCGTTTCCCTACCGGCCGGTTACAGATCTAAATATTCATAAATATTCATCATTCTACATGTGCATCAACCTCCTGAACACTCACTCTCGGCTCAGAGTTTGCCAGTAAATCTTGGTGGGGGTATTTTAAAAAAACAACAATTTCCCATCCCTATTTACCGTTGTTGGTGCTCATTGCTTCTGGAGCCGCGTGTGCACGGCATCAGGCCAACGCTCAAAGGCGCTCGGTTGCCTGAAACACGATTAACAGCGGAAGCCGGATCAGTGCGAGCGTACCATTAGCTACACTGCGGAGGTGATGTTTTTAGCCTCATTACAAACCTGGGATCAGCGATGACCCCTTCCGACACACGTATACTGCACCCAGGGAAAGCTGGACGTGGAACAAATAAAGCCGGGTCTCATCTCCATGGCCTAATGGTTTTATCTCTGTTCCACAAAATAATCGCTCTTGGGTTTTTTTGCTGTTCTTTTTAGGTGGGGGAAGGTCACCTCTGACACATTTCAGTGATTACGCCGCCCTTATGTCCTTGTTTTTCCCAGCTCAGATGGCTAATGCTGTTTTTGTCCTCTCCTGTCTCGATTTATTTTGCTAGCAAGCTTCAGAGCGCGTTTGTCACATCACGAGATGGGAACGCAGGTGTATGGTCTTTATATGCACGGGATGTGCACCGATGTTATAACATTATAGTGCGCATGATGAAAAGCTTTCTTTCGCTCCGCAGTCCTCCTGGAGAGTTCAATTTTCTGTTATTGCAGGGAAATTAAACATGGCTGTCAGCTTGCCTTTCCAATGAGGTCCATCACATATTGAATGGAGGGGGTGCAGAGAGCTGAGATGCATGCAAGGGCACGCAGGCACGCTCTAAAACACACAACCCAACAACACAGACAAACAATCGTTCAAATTATCGCTCATGCACTATTAATCAAGGTCTTTCACACATACAAGGACTGGCGTTTTTCCAGCACCATTCTTTAACATTGGATTCTCTGGACACTTTATGCTAAAAAAGGGTACGAAAAAAAATTATTTGCTTCAACTTTCCAAGTTGTTGTTGATGTGTTTCAGAAAACCATTCATATGAGAAGAAAAAGCTTCCCGTCCCTCTGGTGATACAGTAGTTTTGATCTCATCAAAGCTTTGCTGGATTCCCATCACATGTCTGGTGAAGATGAGGTAAATGCATAATGCAGACTGTGAGTTTAGGCTCATTCAAGATTCAGTTCCTGTTGGATTTTTATGTTTGTGGATGGTTTTGTGACACATGTTCCTTCTCCCTTGTCATGTTGCATATTTATGCTTTTGATGTCTGTCAATTGTAAGTAAGTATTGATGGTGCTTAAGAAGATCAAACTGTTACTAAGGAAATGTAAGGAAATTACTTCTTATTGAAACTGTCTCTTGATGTGTTCTCTGACTGTGTGAAGATGATATATTCATTCTGACTATTCAGTGACACACAAAAAAGAGATGTTCTGTGCATCGGTGTAAGTTCTTGTGACTGTATTTAGGGAACAAACTATTCTGCCATCATTTACTCACGTCTATGTCATTCCAAACCCAAAATCTGATTAAAAAATAAATACATTTTAAAGAGTGTGTGGTTGCTATTTTTTTAAATAAAAAAATAAATAGCAAATAAAATATAATAAAAAAAAAACTCTTGCTTGGTGCACATCATTTGTGTTTCAAAGATGAACGAAAGTTTTATGAATTGAAAGACATGATGTGAGTAAATGATGACAGGATTTCATTTTTGGGTGAACTCGCCTTTAAGAGTCACTATTCACATGAAAACAAAAGTCGCTTCAAAAAAAAAAAGTACAATGCTCTCGTTAGCATAATTTGAATTTGAAAAACACGAATTGGATAGATTCGATTCTCTCACTGAGTGTTTTTACATGCATAGGCTTACGGTGTTTATGCTTAATAATCAGATAATGTGCAAGGTCATGTTAACTTTTACCAGCTTTTTTTAATCGGGTAAAGGTCATAAACAGCTTAAGCAAAAATTGATCAGCACACATAGATTTTTGCCCTCTGCATGTAAACACCTTTACCAGTGTTCTTCCAACTTATTCAATGCGCTCATATATGACTGTGTAACAAGAAAACTTCACAAAAAATTGGACAATCATGGCTACCAGCGGAACGTACTTCTAGCACAAGGAAGAGACTGTTTTATTGTTACTTTATGAATGAAATGAGACTATTGTAGATGATGTATGATATAAAGATGTAAATAATTTTTCGCATTGGTGGTTTATTGATTCGTATTGTTGTGCATCTAAATGCATTCATTTACTTGATCTGGTCACAGCGGGTTTTCAGTTAACAGCTTACTGTATCTATAGGGAAAAACTGTTAGAAAATATCTTAACTTTGGCATTATGTTTGGTCTGTTTCTCACTCAGTGCTATTGTTTGGCTTCAGAAGACTTGAAATAGTGCACAAGCTTTTCATGACGCTTTCATGGTACTTTTCTTGAAACTTGAAATCTTTAACAATTCATTCTGAAAACCCTCATTCCTCAAAATGGTCTGTCAAATTAAGGTCATTGCTGTGACTATCAGTGTGGAAATCGGCTGTGAATAATCACTGCATTGATAAATATATAAAACAGTTCTTGGAATTTTCCTGTGTGAATTAAATGTTGTCACTGTGGTTGAATTCACCCATATCACTCATCTGTCATCTCAGGCATTTATATTCAAATCTTATTTCATGAATTTCTTCATTTATTATCAAAAGTCTGGTTTGCCAGCACAGCACGTTACCCCAAGGACCCTGTTCTGCACTTCCACTATCTCCTTACCCATCTCATTCACTGCCTCCACACACACACACACACACACCCACACACACACACACACCACCACACACACACAACACACACACACCTACATACCCACATACAGTAGATTGAAATCTCTTTTCAATCTCTTCTTGCGCCCTTGGGACTGAGAAGAACAGAAAGTGCAGAGAAGGTCAGGAAATACTAACGATTTTTTTATGAAAATTTCTGTTCTTCTTTTTCTTCTCTTCTATATTAAATTTCTGGCCACTGAATGGAAGAATAAAGCTGGTTTTGCAGGTGTGAAAGGAACTCCTCAAAGTAGCTGAATGTGCATTATTTTCTAGGCATGTGAAACACCTGAAAACTGATGTTTCCATTTTCTATTCCCAGTTGGTTTATGCTGGTGGACCATTATAACCAGCAAATCATGTTCTTAATCATGCCTTTTTTACAGTAAAAATATCTGAAAAACCTTTAAACAAGGTACATTTACCTGACAAGCAAGATATGAATACTTTTTAGAGAACTTATACTGGAAAAAGTGTATTTTTTTTCTGTGTTCACATTTAAAGTAAGTTGACCAGTTGCTTGACAATGAAGTCATTCTGATTAAGCTTGTGGCAATAGCACACCATTTGCAACATGTATTTTTGGGTTTAAAAAGTCAATATTCAGTAATATTATTGATTTGACTGCACTGACACCGTTTAATTTGACTAACTGATTTGAGCTGATAATGACACCAACGTTGCAGCATTGACACTGTTATTGAACTGAACTGAATCAACATTGAACCCACTTGAATAATGACACAATTGCTTTCTGTATAGAGCTATAGTTGATGAGCTTTGCTGTGTTATTGAATTGAACTAAACTGACACTGAATTGACTTGAGCTGAATAATGACACTATGGTCTTTTTAGAGCTGCTTCATAGTTGAAATGAGTTTTTGTTTCAATAAACTTTGCAACATTGATACTGTTATTGAACTGAACTGAATCAATATTGAACTGAATTGATCTGAATAATGACACTGTTGTATTTTTTTAGAGCTGCTTTACAGCTGAAATCAAACTGGTTTCATAATTGAATTTTGTAATATTAACACTTGTTCCTGTTTGTAATTTTCCTGTTTTCACTGTTATTTATTGATGTGAAGATGCTTTAAAATGATGTGTATTGTGTAAATGTGATTTGACTTGTAATTTTCATTTTTGGGTGACGTTCCTTAAGTTTCTACTGGAATTTTAGGTGTAGATAAGGTACAAAGTTGTCCTTTTAAGGTTACTGCCCCAGTGACAAGCTGTCATATAGACAAGCTGTTATATATAATATATGTGCACTCAGGGGAAAAAAAGGTACAAAAGCTGTCACTGTGGTGGTACCCTTTTAAAAGATACCAAAATGTGCCATTTAAACACTAATATGTACACTTAAGGAACTAAAATGTACCTTTAAGGTACTAATATGCATCTTTTAGGAGTAAATAAGGTACAAAGGTGTGCCTTTTGAAAAGATACCGCCCCAGTGATAGATTTTGTACCTTTTTTTCTGAGAGTGTCGGCCTGAGCAAAGGGTCCACAACCAAAATGTTGTAGTTTATAAAAATGTTCTAATGTGTAGTGTCTGCTATAATAGAATTGGTTTATAGTTGCTGAGAGAAAACCACTCCTGCATGGGTCTGTTCCCGTTACACTTGCTTAACAAACCTGTTGTTCTACCTCCTGTTGTTGTTGTCGGTGCTACACTTCAAATCCCATCATAGCCCATCTGCTCTATTACCCTCCATTTGGACGTCCATCTTGATCCTCCATTTAGAATCTCCATTTTCTGGCAAATTAGGTTTGTTGCTTTGTGCCGTTGCCGCACTGAGTAATTATACTTAGAGCCGCACGGCTTACTGGCTGCATATCACATACGATGGAGGACCTCTTAGCTGCGGAGACTATGTGATGGAAAGGTTTTGTAAGTAATGCAAGGGCACAAACAGAAAGCAAACATTGCTGGGCGTCTGAGTTGCTGCCAACATGAGCAAGATGAAAGATACTACTTTCTTGCTTCTCAGGCTGTGCGTCTTGCTTTGTATACTTTTAAGACATACAAAAAATCTTTGAAATAACAAATTACTTTGAAAAGCTCAAATAGCAGCTCAATTAGATATGGAGTGCCAGGTAGTCCTGCTGTGTAATTGGGCACCATCTCTTTATGTGAGTAAGCAACTTATGGCGGTCTCACAACTAACGATTTACTGCTGTCCCTCACAGCGTATGCCGACACGCGTCGAGAGAGAAGATGAGCACTACCTTAAATTCGGCCGCTGGTACAGTGGAAGTGAGAAGCCTTAATTCAATCATACTTCGCTTGTGTATTGCTGTTTAATGGTGTGGTGTAAAAATAAATGAATCAATACTCCTGCCTGCAAGTCTCTTTCCCCACCAGAGTAAACAGTTAGAGAATAATTGAATGAGTGCCTCACAGACTGAGACAAATGACTCTCATCTGTGACTGATTGTACTTACCAGCCCCTGCTCCCCGTCCCTCTCTTTCTCGTTCCCTGCCCCATTCCCTCTCTACCTGTGTCCTCTGACTAATGTTCAAATTCAAATCAGTGTTATTGGCAGCAGAACAAACAATTTGGTGCCAAATGTTTTGGGTTCGCTCTCTTCCGAGATGAGAAGCAGAAATGAGGCATCGTTTGTTTGCTCGAACATCATTTTTGCTTCTCATTTTTATTAATTTGGCCCTTGAGAAGTTTTTGAATGTACGGTATTTAATATCTAAGTAAGTTATTTCGACTTCTCCCTCAGTGTTTCTGTTAATTAGCATTAATCCATGTATAGCCCGGGTCAATCCCTGTGCAGCTGGCTTTAAGAAGACTATGAAAAATGGACAGAATAAGGCTCCTGTTGTTTTTTTTCTGTCCCTGAAGTTTCAGGCTCTGGTGTGCAGCAAACCTCCTCAGACCGTGTACTTTGGGGGCACTAGCTAAAAACAAATTGCCAGTATGATAGGAAAAATAGACTTATTTCAGGATATATTCTCTGAAAAAAGTGTACTTGCACAAATCCATCTTCTTCATCTCATGCACAGCCAGCAGAAAACAATATGCACACTGATTGACAACAGCACAATTTATAGCCAGTTTTAACAAAAAAAATCCATCTGTCGTAAACGAATGACATGATTTAAAAAAAAAATTGTGTGTGTGTATGGATCTATGTAATTCATTTTATTAGAAAAATATACAATACGTACACTCTTTCAAAAGTTTTTTTTAATTATTTTTTTTAAAGACATTTTTATTCAGCAAGGATGCATTAAATCAGAAGTGACAGTGAAGACTTTTGGCATAATCTTTTATGGAAAAGCAAAACTGCTGCAATGAACATTTGTAAACTTTTGTCCAACAAATAAAAGTAATGTGATGCAACCCTCCCCAAATCATCGTATTTATGAATTAATAATTCAGAATATTTGTAAAAATGCATTTTACCTAATATATATATGTAATATCTTGATTAAAACTGTCATGCTACACTGTAAATAAACAAGAATATGAAGGTTTAAAGTCTTTTAATCCAACACACAGGTAATCCACACAAACACAGGGAAACTGGCCAAACACTGGGGAAGAACAGTGGGTTTAAATAAGAGGGATGTAAGAAGATAATTGAACTAAGCAGGTGAACATGACTGTAAGGAAAATACTTGATGGTATATACCACCTGACATTATTAATCATTACATTTCAGTTTCAGTGTTGACACTGAAAAAAACAACATCTCTACAGAGCATGCAAAGGCTAAATTAAGAGAAGGAGAATGACACTAATTTCATCAGGCACTAATTTAATCGGCAACTAACTTTTCATGCTTGATGTTAGTCCCTTTGAATGGGACCTGCTTCATGGTTTTGTGAACAGTACTGGTCTAAGTCTGTAAATGTCAGACTCATTAGTTCTTTTCTCACCTATTCAGGCAGATTTGTGAATCAATTTGAACAATATATTTAAAAAGAAGCAATTTGCAAATGTGAATTGAACTCCAGAAAATGACTCCTCACCATCCTTGCTACTTTTCAGTGCTAATATCCATCTTTTGGACAGAATGATAGTTTATATTTAATCACAAATGCCCCATGATAACTAGTTTCACCCCAGCCTACTGTAAGAGCCGTCCTAAAATGATTGAAGGATAACAGATAAATGTCAGGTGGAGGGAAGCACGGCAGATGTTAATGTAAATGTGAGGTCAGACTCTGCAGGCGTTCATGAAAACTCAGCGCTGTCTGTTGCTGTTAAGTGCATGGTGGTTCAGAAAGAAGCTTTAAAAGGCTAATTCCTTCTTTACACGGCCTCTACTCCTGCTGATTTCCACTCATAAAAGCGCTCGCCTCGTTCCCCTGTTTTTTTATTGATGACTTCTCCCACTTCTCATTCACTTTAATCGCATTACCATACAAAACAGAAGGAGCATAACTATAAGGTGAACATCCATATTTTATAACGGCGTTTAATTAGGCTAACCTGTGTGCAGGCGAAGCCAGCCTACTGTAGAAGACCTAGTTTTGCACAAATAGAAATGGGGATCATTAATAACATCTTGTGAGGATGAAAAAGGTCTGGTATACAGATGGAGAATATAAAAACATTAGGGCTTCCAGGGTTCTGTTCAATTTATCTTATTAGTATGCAAGTGAATGCCGTGGCATTTACAAAGCAAACTTTATTTTATAGAATGGGAGGCGTACTAAGCACACCTTGGTTACCACAGAAGCTGGCGTGCATATTAATTAATGCATGCATATTTAACTGCATGTTGAGTATTTGTTGCTATCTACTCCACAATCTACTGTTTTCTTAGCAGTCACGGAAATGTGCATAGTAATTAAGGAGCATATGTCTGCTGTGTGTGTGTGTGTGTGTGTGTGTGTGTGTGTGTGTGTGGTATCGGCGAGAAGGTCGAAGGCCAGCTGTGATTAATAAATTGCTGTTCCTTGGAGGCAGAGTGGAACGTAGCACACCTGCCTGCACACACCAGCTCCCGTGGCGTGTAATGAGAGGCGCGAGTGTGTGTGTGTGTGTGTGTGGATACAGATCTCCACAGTAAGTGACTGCGTTTCTCTGAGGTTGGCCTGTGTGTTTCATTTACACATACAATAACAAACATACAAATACAAAAACATACAAAACCAATGTAATTAAAGCAAGAAGTGATTTCATTTCTGTGGGAGTCAAAATATTGACAGTAAGCATGCAGTATTTGCAGTGTACGCGCATGAGCGATAATGACCCTGAGCAGGCGGAATGAATGAGATGCTTATCCCGTCGGGAGGCTGTAGGGGACGTGTTTGTATTGTTCCGAACTGTCGAGCATTCAGTTCGCTCCAGTATCCCTGCAGTTCGTGTTATAGTAATACCTGTGTTCGAGTGCGCAGCAATGAACTATGACCCGAAGCTTTCGCTTAGAGTAAAGGTGAGCGTGGCGGGCGGAGAATGAGGCATTGTATCCCGCTGAAGGCTGCAGGCAGAAAAGTGCTCTTTGCAATACACTGGCGGAAGAAAGGTTTCTCCGAGATATTGTGGAGTAGATTTTTTGTGATGGACTCCAATTTGGCCCGCTTTCTCTGCTCAGTGTCTTTTTTTAATTAGTTTTGTCAGGCATTTTGTCTATGCTCAATAAAAAAAAACTTGCTTGCATGGACCAAGTGTTTCTTTAACAGTCTGTTTTTGAATCTTTTAGAGCTGTTTACTGTATCAGTGTAGGACAAGTTGTGATCAGCAGTGTTTAATACAAGTGTTCAATGAGAGCCTGTTTAGCAAAAGCAGCTGTAACTTTAACAGCCCAGTCTTTATGATTATGACTGCATACGCAAAGCATGTCAAGACTTCATCAGCAAAGAAGAATAGTGGGCAAAAACCAAAAGTGAATGATGAGGACCATCAAGCACTAAGAAGGATTGTGTCCAAACAAAACAGAAAGTACTCCAGCAAAGTAACAGCAAACCTCAATATTCAGGTGAAGACCCCCTTTGTCCCAAGAACTTCCCAAAAGCCAAAATCCATGAAAGAGCTGCGCAAAAAAAAAAAAAAAACCTGGACATCTGGATTACCCAGATAACTTTTTTAAAAATATTCTTTTGGGGGCCTTTTCCCTTTATTTTGACATTAAGTGGACAGTGGAAGCGAAGTGGTAGAGAGAAATTCGTACAGGGATCGGAAAGTCTGCAGCCGGGCAATTGCAATTGACGTTATGGGATGGTCCGCAACACAACCGGATTATCTATCTAGCTGCTATCTGTCATTCTATACTGTCTGTCTATAATAAGACTGATGAACCTAAACGTATCAACATTTGAATCGGTATATTTAGTAGCCATTGTAATTTATTTATTTTAAGTTTAGGCTCGTTAGTTAAGGCTAGTTTAGTTTTAGTTTAGTGCAATGCTTCTTACTCACTCTACTTGTTGTGGACAAGATTGACATGTTGAACTGAATGGCCAACATGCCACTTCACTCACTCATTCATTAAGGTTTAAATCACCAACTCATTCAGTAAAGGTCTTAGTTCTTAAGTGAGCTTGTCCAATCTATAGGCTCCTTCACAGCTCACCATCCAAGGCTATTTTCTCAATCTTGGATTTGCTAGTCAGTCTTTAAGGACAGTGTATTACATTAGAAGGACATACGAGTCTATGGGAGAACATTTTGTTCACAACTGACAAGCCACTAGCACACAGACTAACAGCCTTCTCATAAATAGCTTAGAGGGGACTAACGATAATTCATATCTGCCATTTTACACACCAATATGGCAATAAAAAGCTGTGAATATGAAATTTTAATTAACCTATAAAGAAGCAGCAGAGAGCAGTGCCATTCAATATCTGCGAAATACATTAGCTGCCATATGCAGTAAAAAATGGCGAGCCCCACAGAAGTCTCAAGCCATAACATATTCGTGATGAAGACCGTGATAATGCGGTAACGTACGGTGAGATCGGTTCTGACGGCGTCAGAGGAACATTTCATTCGTTTGTCAAAAACACAACAAGCCTGAGCGCCTCTGCAGAATCCCCCAAGGAACAACTGCCTTGAGGGGGTGAATTTCGATGTATAACATGAAATGAAATTGTGTGTAAGTCTGTGCTGGAGTTGTCTGTGATTGTTCAGTCACTCGCGGGGTGTCTGTGCTCCAGTCTGACAAGAACACTGCGCTTCTGAGCTACACAGGTCCCTGTGCTCGACGACTCAACCTGCAGCTGGAGATAGTGATCAGACATTTGACACCGTGCGGAACGGCAGGGTTTGCAGACTCCGATTTGGAGCCTCAATACTTAATGAGGATCTGGAGGAGGACGACCTCAATCTTTCACTCATCTGCCTCTAACAGATGCCTCCCATTTTTATTTCTGCTTCTCTAGCTTCTTTCAAGCCTTTGTAGCTCACAACAATAGGCCTTGAAGTGAACAATCGCCAATAAACCATTTGTGCGTGTGTTATTTGTTGCCGTGAAGCCTTTCCAAAGTGTCGGAGCAGCAGGAGAGCTTTGTATGTTTGGTAGCTTTCAGATGTGCTCTTCAGGGAGATTATGCTCTTCTGTTAAGTCCTCAAGATGCCATTCACTCTGAACCGTTGTTGTCATATATGTATGTACACACAGACCTGGCTTGCTTTGTTTCTTTTGCATTTGGTTCATAGGTTTATTTGTCAAGTGTATGTCCATCCAATCCTGCACCTTTGTCTTTTAATCAGAATTGAAAATACTTTAAATTAACTTTTATGAGGGTGCAAAGTTCAGTTGTGCTTTTAGAAATACATTCAAATTATTTCAAACTCACTCTTTCCATTCCCTCTAAACGAATCTTGCGTGTTTATATCGATCAAAGAGCTTTCTCTAGTCTAGAGTGTAGGCACCCTTTATTCGGTTCATGCAGCAGCACATATTGCGTCTCGCTCCATGACTGCAACATTCTTAAAGAATTCAGAACAGAAATGCGAAACTATTAGATCAGCTAATTTTACCCACTAAGCTGGGGTAATAGATACCCTGAAATAAACATAGCTAGAAGTAGCTATTCATTTTACATCTGTCAAATCTTGAATACAAGACAACATACAGGGGTTGGACAAACACCTGGGAAATAGGAAATATTTTATTATTAAGGTTCATTATTATCATTTGCCTTTAATATAGCTACCAGCCTTAAACTGGTCACAGTGGTTTGATAATAGGGGACAGTCATGGCCTAATGGTTAGACAGTTGTAACCCAAAGGTTGCGTGTTCGAGTCTGTTCCAGCAGGGATTGTAGGTGGGGCGAGTGAATAAACAGCATTCTCTTCCACCTTCAATACCACAACTTGAGGTGCCCTTGAGCAAGGCACCGAACCCCAGCAAAAATGGCTGCTCACTGCTCCGGGTGTGTTTTGTGTTCACTACTCACTGCTGTATGTGTGTGCACTTGGATGGGTTAAATGCAGAGCACAAATTCGGAGTATGGGACACCATACTTGACCACACGTCACGTCACTTCACTTTCACTTAATAGGATCAAGGGGATTTTTGGGAGTAATGGGCATATTTTGAAGTTCATGTTTTGTTCTTCTCAGCTGATGAAGTATTGCCATGCTTTGTGTATGCGGTTATAATCGTAAAAACTGGGCTATTAAAGTTGCTGACAGATGCTTTTGCTAAACTCTCATATGATTTGTCCTTTTTGGAAGTCTGACAAGTCACTCATTTCACCCATGGCTTGTACTAAACACTGCTGATCACAACTTACTCTTTATTGATTTACAAACTAGACAATATAGTCAATGAAAAGATTAAAGATGATTGCAATGTGTTTTTTTCCACTGTGGCCTACACAAATGGTATTATAATAATGGGTGTTCACATCCAACCAGTGTTCGACATTTTTTTCGCCAACGAGACGATAACGAACTAAAACTCTTTTTGTATGACAAAAACTATGACTTAAATCTATTGACATTTTCGTCAACTAATAAAAACGAGATGAAAATGTTAGGGAGGGACGCTTTGGGAAGAGATTCATTCAGAATGAATCTGCTGCATAGTTAGGAGGTTAGAGGGACATAAGCTAACATACACTTGCTACACGTCGCATAAAACGTTCAAAAAATGTCAACATGTGGGAGTAAGAGAAGAGCAGACACGTGGATAAATCTGACGACGCAAGAGACTCAACTCAATTCGGTCCGGCTTTCTGAGCGCAGACAGTGAATCATATACACACACAAAAGCGAAATATTAATCTAAATGTATTATAGAAATAAATATGTCTGCTTGAAAGAATGAAGAATATGGTAAACAAGTTGCTATAAAGAATGCAAAATTAGCATAATTGGTATTTCATTAAAAAGAAGACCATGTTCTTGTTTTTATTTAATTTTAACATAAAGGCATTTTGTGTGTCACAACAGTTAAATCAGCGTTTATCATGATAAAACCTTAATATCAAATCTATATAATGAGTTTGGAAGTTTTAGAGAAATGCTTTATAAATGCACTGTAACTAAACCCATTAGATTTTAGCCGACTATATTTACTGTAGATTTAGTCAACTAAAATGTTATGATATTCAGTCGACTAAAACTAGACTAAAACTAAAAACAATTCAGATGACTAAAATATGACTTAAACTAAATGGCATTTTAGTCAAAAGACTATGGCTGCGTTTACTATGGCTGCGTTTACTTAATGCACAGATCCAATCTTTTGACCATATCCGATTTTTTGGCACGTCTGTTTACATTCACTTTAGACCCGACTGTTATCCGATATCTGTGTTATTAATAATTCCCACCCCAAAAACCGGAAAAAACGACGCATGCACCCACGTGCGAGCGAGCGATTGTGAAGCATTGCAAACAAGCTTGTCGGTTTAATTACAAAGACTGCTAAGTTATCACCTCATTGCTGAGCAATATATGTAGCTTTTAGATGTTGTATTTTCAAAATTCACGGGGCGGGGGTTGAAAACCAGCTCCTGAATGTGCAGTTTCTTACCTATTAAAAAGTTTCCATCTCAATAAAATGCGAGCGCATACTGCACGCCAGCATTAAAATGCCATTACAAAATCTTTATGAGCAAACGTGTCGCCCTCGCATTGGGAGTTCTGTGGAGAATCGGATATGTGTGTTTAGACGTAGGTCGGATGTCCAGATATCAGATGTGTATCCGATTAAAATCCACATTTGGAAGTGGCTCAGATCGGATGCAAAAAAAATCGGATCTCGTGCGGGTTTTTGTGTTTACACGTGTGCATCAAATTCCGATCTGTGTCAGATGTGAGTGAAAGATCGGATTTTTTGTGCCAGTGTAAACGCAGCCTATGACTAAAACTAAATAAAAATTTGCTGTCAAAATTAACACTGCATCCAACCCCTGTATATAATAGTGCCTAATCTTACCCCAGACAAGCTCCAAAAGCCATAATATTTCTTGACCAGGCCGACCTGCTGCCATCTCAATGTTCAAATGAAACTATGCCGCCGGTTTGGGTGTCTGTTTGATAGAACAACAGAGGTTCAGTTTTGAAGCTCTGACCCTCACCAGGATCACTGACAAGAAAGGGAAACTAGCAGGAGAAGAAAGGAAGGAGAGGTTGGGAGAAATGGAAAAGCCCAGTGTGAAATGTTTCACTATCTCATGGCTGAGTTGCTGCATTGCTGCCTGACTAATGAATCCCTGCCATTTGAGTGACATCATTGAAGCTTGTTCTTTCACTCTATGCCTTCCTCCTCCTCCTCTCTCTCTTTCTTTTCCAATTCTCAGTCTGCCATTCATCGCCCCTCCCCTCCATCCTCTATTGTCAGTCTTTCTTCTCAAAGAAGACAAGCTATAAGTCACCATACATGGTAAACACAATTCATACACAGTAAATAGAACTGTGTGTTCACTGTGATTCTCTAATACAAACTCATTGACTCCTGTAAACGTGCTCACTGACACCAGGCTGATGAGAGATATAATAAATGATGACCTTTGATGGCTCTGTCTGAGCTTGCCGTGGTAGCTGAATAATCAAGTTTGAAATCTCCATAGAAACTGCAGGCCGCCTGTTTCCTCCCACCCTTCAGCTGTGTTTTTTCGGTGGCGTCTCTCTTCACCAGGCTAATGTGGCTCGGGAACGCTAGTCGAGTTTTGAACGTTTGTGTGCGTTTTTTTTTTTTTTTTTTTTTGCAATAATAACCTCTGCACAATAGGTGATCAGGTCCAGATTCTTGCTTTGAGAGTGTTTCTTCACTGTTTGTGTGCATGTGTGTGTCTTTGTGTGTGATGCTCCCGATGGAGACAATGTAGGTGGTGAATAGCGGGAAATGAGGGGTACGATGATTACAGAGTGTGCTGGTGCCACAGACTCGTGTTTCTAGCATCCATCTCCTTCTTGTATTTTGTCTATCTTGCAATCATTTCATCAGGCGCTTTTCTCCTTTGGGCCCCTCATCACTTCCTCTTCATCCTCCCTGCCATCCCTCGCCCCGTGTTTGGCGCCAAACTGGAGGGATGTGTCTTTTGCCACTTTGATTGTCACATTTGCCTCCCTTTTGTTCTGTTTTCATTGGCACAAATGGCTTTTTTCTCCCTTCTGCCAAAAAGCTTGTCAAGGAAGTCTCCCACAACAGCTTAGTTTTCAATCTCTGTCAACAATAAAATGAGAAATCAGCATTAACACAACAGCACAGTACTTTAGTGCAACAATAAAAATGTAAAGTACACAGTAGAGCAGTTTGCCATTCATTACAGAGACAGATCCAATAGCAGTGATATTTGTGATTTTGGCTGACATCACCTAGGCTACACAGGTTGATTAATGTTAACTATTTCCATGTTATGTACATTTTGCAGACACTCTTATCCAAAGTGACTTTTAGGATTAAAATATTTTGCATTCAGGATACTAAACTTCTTGTTACTAGCACCTGTTGAGCAATTAAATATTTTCTGATCTGATTTGTTTCTCATAATGCAAGTTTAAAATATCAAAACTTTTTTTTGTTATAGCAAGGTGAGATACCTCGCTTATTTTTGTATTTAGTTCATTTTTTCTAACAATTAGATGCAAAAAAAGCGAAGCATGACAGTACATCAACCTCATCATGACTGCATTACAACTAAACAAAATTCATTTTTTTACACCTCTGAATTTTAGGAAGCTCTTATCTTGAGGAACACAAACCAGTAGTTAAACAGCTATTTATACATTGTAGGCAATGTAACTAAAATTTTACCTATAGTTAATATATATACTAATTAAATACCAATAAAATTATGCTTAATGTTAAGTTATGTGTTAAGTTATTTTTGAAAAATAAGTGTTAAAGGGATAGTTCACCCAAAAAGGCTTCAAAATATATCTTCTTTTGTGTTCCACAGAAATAAAGTTGTACAGGAATGGCATGAGGATGAGAGTATTCCACCACAATCTACAGCAAACATGCATTCGGATCTGGTATGTAACATCCATTTTTTACTATACATTCAATTATCAATGGGAAAAAAAAATCTACATTTTTTGTCTAGTTGAATACTCTGAAATGCATGACATTATAGAGGTAAAATGGGTTCATGGTGATTCTCCCCGCTCTGTCGAAGCTATCAAAACATTTTATTCAGAAATGTGGTATGTATCTGTGTGCGTGCCAGAGCTTTCACCATATCAAAGTGTTTCATCTTTTCATCTGAGTCCCTCATAAATTTACATTCATTAATTTGACAAACACTTTTACCCAGAAGGACTTCAAGGTAGAAGAGCAGTCAAGGTAAAATTTATCAGTATGTGTGTTCCCTGTGAATTGAACCCATGACCTTGGCTTTGCTAGTGCCACCCTCAACCAGTTGAGTTACAGGAACCCAAAATAACACAATCCATAATTCTGCTGTTGTTTTATTGATATTTTGATCTTCACGACCAGCAGCGAGCCTTTGCAATCATGTCACAGTGCATCACGCAGGCAGTCTTTTGTCCCTAAATCTTTTTTTTTATCTGAGTTCGGTTGGATTGATGGGAATTTTGTTGTCTTTGAGCGGAGAGGGAGGGAAAGCAGCAGGGTGCGGTTTTAGCATAAGCATATGCCTGCATTAAAAATTGAACCGGGAGCTGTTCAAATAACAAGGGAATGCCAGGATGTTTGATGGTAAGTAGGACAGAATGCTAAATCTTTTATTTTGTTTCAAGCTGATGTATGGCCACTAAGGGTCTCTGCCCTGCAGAACGAGTCTTTATTCCATTGAGTCCCCTTCCTTTTCTTAGTCAACTCTCCTTCTCCTTGCCCATCCCTCCATCCTCCCACCCAATAAGGAGTCGGACAGGAGCGTCCCTGCCGCGGGTATCCACAGTAACTCTAGCCGAGTTGCAAATGAAAGCTAATGAATAATGAAAATGGCATCGGTGATGTTTATTTAAATGGTTTTTTGGGGTGTTTCTCAACTGGAACACTGCTGTATCCATGGGAAAGGCATTCTGAGTCTTTCTCCTTTCTTGAGGAGATACAGTGATCAATTGTTTCAATCGCTGAAACTGGAAATGAAGATTTTCCAGGCTATTGCTAATCCCCCCCCCCGTCACCCCCGCCCACCTCTCTTCTTCTCCTTCGCGCGGTACGGGAAAGGTCAGGATGGAGAGATGGATTTAAAGCCTGTGATTGCAGCAGTGAGTCTTGTGTCCTTTTCGGAGATGAGATTGAGGGGTTGTACATCTCTTTCTGTCACCAGTGAGAGTGCTGACCTCCTTCACCTCTGCCTCTTCAAGCCGTACTGAGAACAACCGTCGGATCAGCCAGGCCAGCATCCGTGCTGACAGACAGGAGAGAGCACGAAAACAATGAGCTTGTCAGATTGAAATCCATCCAGAATGTAGCGTCACATGAAATGAAAGGAACTACAGCTGTACCAGTATTTACAAACATCACATCATTCTCAGGTTTTAAATAATTATTACACATTTGCTACCGAGTGTGTAAAGTAAAACTCAAATTTACTGGTATCATATATAATGTTTTATGTATTTGTTCAGTTTAAACTTTTAAGAATAATACTTTGTAAATGCTAACTTGTTTTGTGGCTGGAGATAAATCGGAGTGAGTTTGTACTGATTAGAAAATATACTAGAAATATAAACGTGTATGAAATGGGTTTAGGGATATATTTATAGTTGGCTGTAGGTTTGTATTTCACTGTAATATTACATATGTAATATTACTTTATTTTATTATTGATGAGCCATGTAGTCCAAAAAGTGTAGTAGCGACCATGTTGATTACTGCTGTACTGTACCTACTTGTATTATGTTGTTTACTGCTGTCAGCATTCATTGTGTGATTTTGTAGCTTGGCATCAATAAAACCAATGTGGGGGAAAAAAGTGGTAGCCTGTTGAATGTTAGTGTTTTTCCCTGATTTATCTTTACCTGCTTAAAGTGTATCAAATGGAGAGTTAGGGAAGAGACTGATAGGGGTTTGTATGAAAATGGTTTTGAAAAAGTATTTGATAACAAAATAAATGCATGTACAAAATCCAACCTGTTAGTGGTACAATCACACCTACTGTTTAAAACAACTCTTCTGTTGTAATTATTTTAATGTAATTTATTCTGGCAAAGCAGAATGTCAGCATCATTACTCCAGTCTTTTGTGTTACATGATCTTTCAGAAATCATTATATGCTGATGGCCAAGACACATTTATTACCAATGTTGAAAACAATTGTGCTGCTTATTATTTTTGTGAACCCAAATACATTTGATACATTTTCTAGAATTCTCCGAAAAGTTCTTCAAAAGAACGGCATTATTTGAAATAGAATCTTTGTAACCAAGTCTTTACTTCCTTTAGGTCAATTATAATCAATGTCATAAACTTCTTAATTCTTTCTTTCAAAAAAAGAAAGAAAAGATCTTACTGGACCAAATTTTGAAACGGCACTGTACACTCTATAAAGGGCTTCAAAAGGTTTAATTCACATTGATGCCAAGACAGACCATTTTTGGGTTCCCAAAAACCATCAGTCAACGGATCTTTAAAGAACCACTCTTTCTTACATTTTTATAATGAGAAACCTTCTTTAGCACAAAGGAACCTTTTGTGAAACGAAAGGTTCTTAGAGTGAAGGGTTTTTATGGAACATTTAGCAAAAGGTTTTCTATGCATGTGAACCTTTATTTTTAAGAGTGTATGCATGAGCTTAGCAAGCAGTGTCACTTTCAGTTCCATCTGCTGCCTCTCTCCCATTGAAATAAACTGGGAACATTGGGTTACCATGTACCATGTAAAACGGCTTTTAATCCGGCTGCTCAGTGTGACAGAATATTGAGTGTTGGACCCTCTAACATCAGATTTGCTCCAGTGGATTTTTCCTAAATTATTTGCCTCCCAGCAAAATGTTTTCCTTTACTCATCTCACCCGCCTCCTCTATTCTCTTCCTGTGCGCTATCGCCTGTTCTTTCATTGCCCTTTCACTAGATTTCATCTGCTTTCTATCAGCAGTCCCTCGATCCTGTTGGCCTCTAGCATAGGAGAGTAAACAGTGAGTGTGTAATTGCTCCCTGTGGCCTTCTGTTTTTGTAGTAATTGCTCTAACGATTCCAAACTGTGCTTCAGCTGTCCCAGACCAGCAGCTACTGTCCATGGTCACCTGAAGGCAAACACAGAAAGCAGAGTAACAGTCGTGTCACACATTCATGACCCAAAAATCTCCTAATGCCACTGTCATTGCAATGTCACAATTCTGCAGTCACTTGCAATGTCCATAGCACCTGAACATACAGTAATTGATGACAGTAATGTGGACTGTAGCCAGGGGTGAAAAAGTCAGGGCTGGAAACTTTATAAACCTTATTAGCTTTGATTAAATAATATATTAATATAATCATAATTTATTCATTCATATTACAGAATATTGATATATAATAGAATATAATATGAATTAAGTGACATACCATTAACCCATAGACACTTCTGCTGGGCTGCTGCTTAAGTGGCCATATATATTGGACTGCAAAAAGGTGAAATAATCAAAGAAAGCAGTTTCCATCCACTCACAATATGGGCTCTGCAAAGAAATAAACAATCCATATGTGTGTGTACTGTACATTGGGAAAAAGAAAGAAAAATTACTGCTTCAGAAATTAAACATCTGTCATCATTTTCTCAACCTCATGTCATTCCAAACATGTAAGCCTTTCTGTTTTCTAAAGAAGACAATGGAAAATATTTTGAAAAAGGTATCAGTGTTTTAACAATGAAAGTCAGTAGGGTCCAGTGTGACTTAGACCCATTGACTTTTTTGTAGGACAAAAGATATCAATATATTTGTGTGTGTGTGTTTCACAGAAGAAAGAAAGTCAAACAGGTTTGAAACAACATGAGGTTAATGATCACATATATAAAATGTTTTGGTAATCTATACCTTTAACATTTGGATGGCAGTTCTACAATATGACAAAACTCAGTCTCTTCTATTATAGTCAACAAAGCTGTAATGCAAGTTTGTAGATGCAAGAATGCTCAATTTCACTCTGTTTTTAATGAACACTGCTACTTGGGAGTACAAATCACCTCGCCCCCCCCCCCCACCAATAACATCCACTCATTTTATAAATCTGCGTTAACATTTAAACATTAAGCCAGTGCTATGTTAACAATGTTCAGAAACATAAAACACAAAAAATGTCCCAACATAATAAGCATGATTTGTTTCCAAGCAATTGGCCTAATGAGTTGATGTTGCTGTAATGCTGATGACAAGACTTTGATATCTGGTTGAATACTTGGTTTAAACAGAGAAGAGGCTTAATACATAATAAACACTGCACTCTGATCGTCTACAGGCCACCTTTGCAACCTGCTCCCTAGACAATCATTACTTTGAAAAATATTTGTTGGAACATTTTGCTTCGTTCAAGAATATTTATTTATTTTCTTTCAGGAATAGGTTTTTTATTTAGTGCAATTTTAATATCCACTAAAATATTTTCTACTTTTATATCTAAATAAGAAATCATAGCTTTAGAATAGTATCTTTAGAAACAAGTGGAACATACAGTTCTATCTGGTTTATTTGCTACAAAATAGCCAATAACCTGGCAAATTTTGGCATGATTAATTCTTTCTCAAAAGCCTTCCTCAAAAAAAATTGGGTTTGAAAAAAGTAAGTGTTCGTGCTGCATTAAAATGTTAAGTTTAGTCAACTTGAAATGTTAAGTTGTACTAAGTGACAACTTGGATATTTGAGTTGACTAAATTTTAAGGCAGCGCAAACAGCTTGCCAGATCAAGAAAATGCTGGCAATTTCTATCTGTAGTATGCATCAGGTGGTCAGTGAACAGACTGTACCAGTGGGTGGTCTGTGGGTGTGCCATCAGAGATTTCCAGCATCCATAACCCAACATATGCGGCTAACCAGCCATGTATGAATTTTCAGCAGGGAGACTAATTATAAAGTATGTCTGCATCCAAATCTATCAGCAGACCTGTTGCTATAAATGGTATTTGATCTTCCTCAACATGGCATAGAATCCGTTCTGACACCCTTTTATCACTACTGGCGTTAAAGAGCCTGGGAAATGGGCTCTCAGAGACAGAACTGCGGCATCCCTCAGTGAAGTCAGGAAAATAGCCAACTGTCTGAGAGTGGGTGAGACTGAGACGTGAGTGGAATCTTTAGCTGACTCTGAAAGATGGGGAATAGGGCCTCCGGGGGGTCTTGCGTGGCCCGGCGTCAGCACGCAGCGGTGACGAATGACGTGTGAGCACTGGACTGATGAATGCAGTGTGCATGTTGGGATGTGGTGACAGGCTGGAGACCGCAGTGCCGTTCTCCTGGTGACACTGCTAGCTGTGATGAATGCAAAATTGATAAGGCTCATTGAAATTCACAGACAAGAGGAATCTCCATTGACTAGTTCAGCAGCGCCAGCAGCTTGTTTGGAGGAAATTAATTTAATAACAAGATCAGTAAGGCGTCGTGATTGTGGCCTCGCCCCAATTTCCATATTAATGAATTTGTGTGCGTGAGGCATTTCTGGGTGAGCAGTCATCACCTATTACCTTTCCTGCCCCTTGAGCTGTGTGTTGTTTGTTCAGCTCGGAGACAGTCTTTCCCATGAAACATGGGAGGAATAAAGGTGGGAAACACACTCTTCACTCTGGGAATCAAGTGTCAGATATCTGCTTTGTAAGCATAATCTTGTAGCTTATTGGTGATATAGATGTTATGCGGTTTAAATTTCCAGAGCTTATAAACTTGCAGACACTTGTCTTTTAATGTATATTTTGATTTATTATGTATGGGGTGTCTGGTGAATTGACACTTTGAATCCATAGACATAATAAAGATTTATGTGACCGCTTCCCGTGACAGCTGTATTCGCTACACCTGCATTATACAGCAGAAATGCAAAAGGAATATGGTATGAATTCAGTGTTTGTGCATGTGCATCTGAAGAGATGCCCCCATTGGCCTCTATGAATGCGTATTTCTCTGCAAAGGCAAATTAGTTGTTGTGTTGTTTTTAGACATTATCTTATTCTCTGTCTCTTCGAATTCTACTCTGCTTATCTCTGCCTGTGGCTGCACTAGTCCAGGCTGTCTTTTTTTCTAATTTGCTCTCCAACAGGTCTCTCATTTATCTCAGGGCTGGAGTGAGAGGAAATACTCTCTTTCTGCTGAACTGTGACTGCTCCAAATCCTCAGGCAGAGAGAACAACTCAATCACACTGAAACACTGAAAGCTCTCACAAAGGCCGGTCATTTGTTTCAAAGCTCCAGACTTTTCCTGCAGACACTAAAACTGATGGGATACAACTTCATTTTAAGTAATGTTACAGGTGCCAAAGTATGGCAAGCTTCACGCTTCCTAATTTTCAACACATCAAGTGTGTACTGAAGTGTACTGAAACGGGAACTCTTAAAAAGTAATCTTTTCTTTTCCAATAAATAGTGAAAGGAGGTGTTCAACCTTCAGAAAATGATTGTCAATTTCAATTGTAAAGTTTGGTGGATCTAGAAAGTGACCTCAATTCCTTTCAAATTACGTTCCTATTCCTATTCGGTGATGGCATCAACAAAGGCTTGTTTGTTTTGGTTTAACTTTCTAGTTCCACCACAAAAGGTTTGGCTTTTTCCCATCGCTCTTAATTTTGGATATGTCTAAATACAGTGTCAAACCATTTCTAGCAGTAAACATTAAATAAACATTTACATTTATAAGCATTTTCTAATAATTTTACTTACAATAACTTGAGGAATAGGGTTGAATAGTTTTAGAATAGCATTGTAATGAAAATGTAATAAGATTATTTACTTGCCTTGTTTAATAGTCTAGCAGGTACACACTGATATTTCATGTTTTTAAAATGTCCTACATTATGCTTGGTTTTTTTGTGGTTACATATTAGTTTTGTCTAGTGTATGTAATAGCTGCACAAAAAAATGAATGAAGTTTGCCTCTAAGGCTTTTAAATGGCTTTTGTATTCGTAGAAAGTAGCAGCAATATGCAGGTCAACATGGAACCTGCAGGAACATAAATCTACCTACATTTTTAGAGAATTTGAAAACCTGTCAATCAAAAAATTCCATTCCCCCTGTGAGTCCGTTACATATTTTTGAATAAATTGATCCTGCTTACAGCTACCAATGAGAATGGAGTACCCTCAACTCCCTTAAACACATTTTACCATGTATAAAG
Organism: Sinocyclocheilus anophthalmus; assembly: GCA_018155175.1. Classification (NCBI taxonomy): domain Eukaryota; kingdom Metazoa; phylum Chordata; class Actinopteri; order Cypriniformes; family Cyprinidae; genus Sinocyclocheilus; species Sinocyclocheilus anophthalmus. The sequence goes on from JADLZN010007222.1 coordinate 26,070, forward strand.
TCAACATGAAATGGGATTTGCAACACAACATTTGTATTTTACTGCTTTATTTCTGAGTGAAACTAGAAATTCACAGAGAAAAGAAAAATTGGAGGGAACTTCATCCATCAGAAATTGATTGGATCAGCTGAAAAGTTGTTTCCCAGGCAGAAAAAGTTATAACATTTTATGATGAAATATGATGTAAAATATAATTGTCTTTACAATAATAGTAACACTTTATATCGATAGTCCACTTTAGACATTCTGCTGACTGTAAGTAACTTTGCAGCTACATGTCAGCTACCAGTCACTAACCCTAACAGTCTACTAATAGTTTAATGAAAGTTATTTGACATGTAGTTGAAAATTAATGAGAGTTAGTTGACATGCAGTTGAAAATTAATGAGAGTTAATAGAATGTGTAAGGTGGACTATCAGAATTAAGTGTAACCAGAATTACTTGTGTGGATAAATAATTCACAATAAGGCCAAGAAAATGTATAAAGATAGTAAATTTAATTGATTTTGAGTTCATGTTGACAAAATCTGCTCAAAAACTGAAAACAAGTCTTGAGATAATGTCTGGTCCTGGCTAACAGAGACGGTTTTCTCTTGCGAAAGTGATGGTTAATCTGGTGAAAACATAGTGCTTTGCCCTGTTGTTGGTGTAGGTTAGTTTGTGCCCGTCTATACAGCCCCCACACACCTACGCAGACTCACACAACAACACAAGCACAGATGGCACACACAAGGGGTTCTGGGAGAAACCAGGCAGTCAATCAGAAAACAGATTTCCCACAGAGAGAGAGGTGTATTAGAGAGAAGGGTATGGGAAATTCAATAGTTGACAGTATGGAGTCTGCTCACAAATTTAATGCAGCTGTTGGTCTGAGCAGAATTTGAGTTTGTGAGTGAGCGAAATAAAGGTAATACTGTCTGAGACGAACACGGGTGGATTATGAATGTTCTATTTGTGAAGCTCCGGTCCTGCTACTGGTTTAATCACACCGACTGCACGACTTGGCTGAGCAGCTGGATTCATATTACGGCTGCTTGGCTAACTTACCCTATTCTTACCCAATAACTATCAGCAGCCGTACCAGCAAGGTTGTTTTTTTCTTCCCCGCTATGGGGCTCAGGGCATTCCACCTGATCTCACTATGAATTTGTCTTCATCTTGTTCTCTTCTTATTGAGCCCATTCTGAGCTGACACCACAACCACAATCTCTCTGACCCACACACCTGCAGCATCCTTTCTATGACGTCAAACCGGATTTCACTGCAACCTTATATTATTAAACCAGCCGTAATGGTTTTATTGCCTCGCTGGGGTGTGGCGTGTCCGTGCAGAAGGGTTATAAAGACAAATGACCTGTGGTTTCGCTGCAAAATTGATTTCTGCTTTATTGTCTTTCACAAATCAGCATGTAATGAAATTAGAGCTGAGTGTACCAATTAATGTGAGTAAAAAAAAATGCAATTACGAGGGCAATTATGAAGTGGTGTCTCATGGGAGATAAGGAAGAGAATGAAAACGTATTATAACCTGCTTTCCTCTTGTCTGTCCTCTTTACACCTCTTTCTCAAGGGGGGAAACAGCTGTGCAAACTTTTGAGAGCGCCAGAATTAATTTCAATCTGAGGTGCCTCTTGTGTTGTTGATAGGAGGCAGAAAGATTGAAGGGCAAATTCACTATAAACAGTTGTGCCACTTTATTTTTAGTATTTCTGTCCAGAACCCTGCGTAGCAGTGGTGTAGTGATGCTGTATGATAAAGTGCTGTCACTGCAACATAAACCAATACCAGGTAACTGTAGTAACGGTAGATGATGGGTTGTAACGCTAATAGAAAATATGGAGCAGGGGCATTTCCTTGAAGGGGCAAAGGAGGCAATGTTTCACGGCCTTGAATTTTTCCCCATTCCACTGCGTTTTTCGACTTGTGTTTTTCAAAGCAAAAATACGTTCTGTGTGAGTGGCCCCTTATATTCATAACTTTACTCACCATAAACACTTTCTTAGCTGCCATAAAACTGGATTTTTGCTCACTTTGTTCCTGTGTGCTAACTTAAGTTTGGGTTTGATTCTGAGGTAGCAAATAAAATGTATAGCTTCAATCCAATGGGACCTTCAGTTCCCATAGAAGCCTCTGCCAAATAACAAACATACTGTAAATATTTAACCATTCACAGAATTTAACTGCTTAGCTAATCTCAGAATGCATTGCAACAAGCTCAGTAAAAAGATACTTAATTCAGTAACAAAAAAGTGATAAATGGTTCTAAACACAACTAAATGAAATTCAGTTGAATTAAAATCTGTCTTGCTCAATATTTGTTTGTTCTGTATTTTTGTGTTAGCTTAGCAACATGCTAATGTCAAACTCTAGTGACCGTTACTACACAACTGGGATTTTTACTCCACAAAGTGAGTGGACCCTGTGTGTTCATTTGAACTAGGATGTGCTTCATGTGAAGAAGAAAGGGTGTATGGGGGAGAGTGCCATTTTACAGTAACAGAGTGTTTTTACACTGCAGTGGAAGGGAGGGCCTGTGGCTCTTTTAATTGTCTGTGTATGAAACAGCTGTCATGCCTGCCGTTTGGGCTGTAAGTCTTAATTAAACAGAAGTGCATGCTGGGCCGGCTGCAGCCTCACCGAGAAGCGGAAGATGTTGTGTGAATCACACTGATGTCTCACTCGCACAAACACACATGTAGACACATATGATCACAAGGGTGGTGTATCCGTGAGTCCGTCTCTCTCCATCACATCACCTCTTTCACTTAAACAGACATGCAGCAGGATGCTAACAGACAGCTTTGCTTATGTCATTGAAAGTTTACTGTAGTCCCAATGCACTAGTCTGTTTGAGCAGTGTTAAGAGAAGGACGCAGTGTAGATGCAACAGAGGCTGTTAAAGGCTCATCTTTTATTCAGCATGGATGCCTACTGATTTGAGGCACTCAAATAAGAGATGTGACTGTGCTAATATTGTTCTCCCCACTATCAAGATTCATGAGGACTAGGTGCATGTTTGTGCCTGAAAGAGAAAGGAGAAGAAAGGGAGATGGTACAGCTTTCTTTAGATTTCTTTTGCTCGGCTTCAAAGCATTGCTGCATTCTCAGCACGATTTCTATTTTTAGCGGCCTCACTGCATCAAAGCTTTAATTCCCTGTATGTATACAAATGAAACTATTATTTAGAACACTTCACAGTCTTATATGCCGCAGCGTGACACACATCAGATAATTTTCTAATTATTTACCTTGTAAACTGCATAGAGCCTATTTTACACAACACGTAAAGTGGCCTTATTAACAGGTTGCAGCATTCACACTGCACGCTCAAGCAGCACTTCTAGTGGAGCTTCAACAGGGAGTTGTTTTGTGCCCTGTGTAGCATGGTGATCTCAGAAGAAAATATGTTGAAAATGCACTATAACCCTACTTATCAGCACAATTGTAAGCAATAAAGGGATTTTTTATAAAGTAATATAAAATAACAGTGAACTACTCACACATTGTTTGAAAAAATAGCTTTTAGGCTTGATGAACAGGCCCGCTTAACATGCATTTTTGGCGATCAGATCATGATTGAATGGCACTTAACATTAAAAGCCCAGTATACAGTAAATGCACCCAAGATGCATTAGAAATTACATTTGGAGGGGGTCTGGGACAGATTGTAACCACATTTAATGAATTTGTTTTTGGTGCACATTCAGCTATGCAAGAGGTTACGCTGCAAATAAAGCATCACAGATATGCCACTTTGTACACTTATGCCAATCACGTACTGAAATGTTAGTGTTTTTTTTATGGGTCTGTGGCATTTTCTTTTTATTCCAGTCTAAAAAAGATAACAGACCCAGTTCTCTTGTGATCTGCCCACCTGATTTAGTGATCAATACCCCATGAATTATTGCACTGGACTATACTTTTTCCATATTTGTTTCTCTCACTCAAATTTTTCTGTGTGTATTTTTGTGGAAATTAATAAATTTCCTTACTTTTCATCACTTTTACTTCCTATTAACTTTTACTGTGGGAATATTCGTAAAAAAGGAAACACAATAGACCATATACTGTACCAGATTCAGTTTTATTTTATGTCATTTAATTACCATTTGGATGCAAATTTACTTTCACAACAACCAAGTTTGTAATTCTTAAAGGCCAACTCCTGGTAGTCATTTCATAATTTACTAAAGGAAAAAAAATCAATACGGTAACTCAAAATCATTTTATTTTCTGTGTAGTTCCACAGTTCTGTTACGCAGTGGAAACACTCTTGTGAAAGGATCATGCGTGTCTGCTGTTGTAATTGGGCTACTGCATCATTTACGTGCTGCTTTTGCATGCAGTGTGAAGCGGACCTGAGATTCATGCACAGCTGCTCTTTGCAACAACAATGTGATGAACCCACAAAGGAAAACTGAAGAGGAGACAGTGGCATCTGAATATTCACCCAGTTTGCTGAATTTGCATGATTTTCTCCTTCACCTCTGACTTCTTCTCTTATACACGTATTACCTTTACCTTTATTGCTGCTAAAGGTGTTATCATACGATTAGTCAAGGTTTATCGTTTAGCCATTTAGTTTGACCATTGTTTGTGTTCTGCCCCTTTGAAGTAATTGCTTTTTTGCTGCTGTGCCTTTAAGACTTCTCTGTAAACAGCATAACTGTGACAGATTCACAAAACAATCTGTATTGAAATGTCCCATATAACCAGTTAAGATCACACTTAAATGTTAAAAATAAACTTCAGCTGCTCGTTTCCAACATTTTGATCTTTTGGGCGAACATGCAGAGCAGTAAGTGCTACACATAGCCAGGAATAGAGTTTTGTGGACTTTCCCACATTTTACACTTGTTAATTGTTTTTCTGGTGTTTAGGAATAATAGTGTCTGTCCTACTTCATACTTGTCTCATTGTGGCTTGGCAGGCTGTCTGCATCACAAAATTACATCACACGGACTATTTTCGAGCCGAAGAAGAATGCGGACAAGGGAAGTATACTTTGGTCTTAACTCAAATTAAATAAAGAACACATTTAACAAGTAGTTGGACAACCCCACGGTTTAATATTTTTACACAGCCTGCTGAGGAGGCATGCCTCGAAAGAGACATGGAAACAGATTGTAACTTGGCAAGTGCAAACAACAACAACAGCAGCAGCAGGCATCACTGTAGCCCGGGGCCTCATCTGTCCGACTGAATACTGTTGCTTTTTTTTTTTTCGTTCTTCCACTGTCTCCCATTTCTTCTCCTCTGCCACCTCACCTTTCAGCCCTTCATGTCACGGAGCTCCGCCTGACTGACGTCTCTCCTCAGGATGGCTGACACCAAACAGGAGCTGGATTCACTTCCTGAGGCAGTCAAGAGGAACTTGGCTCAACCCTGCTGCGGCACATCTCTAGTTATATTACAACTGGAGTTTAGATAAAGGCTTTGTGAAAGATTTCACAAAGAATACTCTGCGAATAAGCATTTACTCAAACTTTTCATTACAGAATGCAGCCATTATTAACCATTGGCATCTGTGGGGTAAAAGAAAAAGGTGAAACTTGAAAATGGTAAAGTTTGATGTTTATTTATTCTTTTTCCACAAATAAAAAGAAAGTACTCATGCTGAATCATCACAGGAAAGAAAATAAAGGCTAAGTCCGTATACCAGTACCAATCTTGCTCTCCTCAGAACATTAGATGAATAATAGCACTCTATGAAGTTTGGAATGCAGTAAAAAAGTCCAAGCTTTAGTCATGTCCTCCTCCACATAAATGTGTGTGTATATGTGTGTGATTTGTGTGGGCGTATCAGTGTGTGTACATTTGTGTATAAGCAGATGTGTTTGTAAGGTCTGCGTGACCTAGTCCTCAGAGGTTTTGATGACCTGGAACAATGTGACATTGTAGAGGACTTGATGTCCGTTGTTCCAAGTGTAGAGCACTCTTTCTCGGGGGTTATAGTCCATCATGGAAATGTGGGAGTATTGGTTATGGAAGGGGATGTCTGTGTACTCATAGGTTGAGGTGTTGGTGTAGTATGCAAAGAAGATCTTAGCACCGGCCAGGTGGGAGTTAGTGACGTAGAGTGTGCCGCAGATCATGAACGACTCGCCAGCGCTCCGTTTAGGGAAGCCTGTGTCCCACGTCTGAAGCACTTCTAGGCTTTGTGGCTCCAGACGGCTAATGACGATGTTTCCAGCATTGGGAATGGTGGTGTAGACGGCCCATAGCCCGTTCTCGTCGGCCATGAGGTCGATGTCAGATGATCCACCCCAGGAGTAGGGAAAGGTATTGTTGTAGCCCGCGCCGCTAAGGCTGCGCTGCACCAGGATGCTTCGGGATCGGAAGTGGTACTTGATGATTATGTTACTCTGGTATTTGTTGTAGTAGAGGGAACCATTGTACACCACGTGACCCGTACCAGCCCAAGGGTGGGGCAGAAGATGCTGCACAAAGTTCTGTCCCTTCATGAAGTCATTCATTGTGCGATACTCCAGCACACGGCGTCCCTTAAAGTAACCGTCCATTGACCATACCTGAGACAGAAGAAGATATGCAAATGTAAAATGCATGATAGATACAAATTAAGAAAAAAACAAACATACAGCACAGTCCAAAGTGTAGAGCATGGTACTGGTCATAGGTTAGAATCCCAGGGAATGCGTATAACATTTTAAATGTACATGTATATACTACAGTGTTATTATATGCAGTGCTATTATCATTTTAAAAAATAAGATATTTTGTTAACAGAATTAATAATAAAAACTAAACTAAGAAAAACTGAAATCCATCTGGCGATTCATTCTCTGTATTTGCGTAAGTGTTATTACATTCCTCCACAAGCATGCGTGATCGTAGCGTTACAACAGCTGGCTGATCAAATCACAGACACAGAACAACAACACACAGACTCTGTTATAATCATTCTTGGAGACGTTAATAAAGCAAATCTATCCTGTGAACTGTCAAAATATAGTAAGCACATTACATGTCCGTTCGGTAATATACTGGACCACTGTTACACCACAATAAAGGATGCATAACACGCTGTCCCACGGGCAGCTTTGGGGCTCTCCGATCACTGTCTTGTTCATCTTATACAGACCTACAGGTAGAAACTGAAATCAGCTAAACCTCTAATAAGGACTGTAAAAAGGTGGACTAATGAAGCAGAGCGGGATTTACAAGCCTGCTTTGACGGCACTGATTGGAGTATTTTTGAAGCTGCTGCCACCAATCTGGACGAGCTCACAGAGACTGTAACATCATACATCAGTTTATGTGAGGATATGTGCAATCCTACCAGGACTAACAATGACAAACCATGTTCACAGGAAAACTCAGCTTCGTCAGGCCAGAGAGGATGCCTATAGGAGTGGGGACAGAATCTTGTACAATCAGGCCAGGAAACACACTGACAAAGGAGATCAGAGTGGCTAAGAAGAGCTACTCTAAAATGCTGGAAAACCAGTTTTCAGCAAACAACCCTGCTTCAGTGTGGAAAGGCCTGAAAGACATCACAAACTACAAGATGCCATCCCCCAGCACTGAGGTGAATCAACAACTTGCTGAAGACCTGAATGAGTTTTACTGCAGATTTGAAACTCCCGGCCTCACACCCCACACCCAATATGACCATCTCTCTACACAACCATTAACATCTCCAGCAACCCCCCTCCCCCCGCCTCCTACACATCAGATCAGTGAATGTCAGAGAAGAAAAGCACCAGGCCCAGATGGTGTTTCACCAGCCTCTCTGAAAACCTGTGCTGACCAGCTGGCCTCCATTTTTTCACAGATCTTTAACAGTTTACTGGAGCTGTGTGAAGTCCCTGCCTGCTTCAAACGCTCCACCATAATCCCCATTCCGAAGACCCCCAAAATCACAGGACTTAATGATTATAGAACTGTTGCTCTAACATCTGTGGTCATGAAGTCGTTTGAGAGACTAGTGTTGGCTTATCTGAAGGACATCACTGGACCTATGCTGGACCCCCTGCAGTTTGTTATCTGTAGCAACGGTTCTCGGTGTGTGATGATGGTTTTCGTCAACATGGGACGGATTATTCACACAACTTCCTAACAAACCAACTTAACGTGGATGGATCCTGTTGGTGTTTGTGGACTTCAGTTCGGCTTTCAATACAATCATTCCAGCACTCCTCCAGAACAAACTAACCCACCTCTCTGTTCCTAGATCTATCCGTCAATGGATCACCAGCTTCCTGACACACAGGCAGCAGCTAGTGAGGCTGGGCATACTCATGTCACATTTGCACCCATCAGCACTGGTGCCCCTCAGGAATGCATTCTCTTCCCACTGCTCTTCTCCCTCTACACCAATGACTGCACCTCTCTGACCCTCTGTTCAAGCTCCGAAGTTTGTACAGGCACAACAACTCACGTCCAGTCTACATACCTGGTACAACCATGATTCTGCATTTATAAGTACAAAGCCTCTCAAGGCACCTAATCTCTGTCTGGTGCAGTCCTTAACAACCTGGCCTGATCACGGCTCAAAACATTGGGAGATGATTCTGTGTGAACTTTCAGAGAAACCCCCCTGCACTCCCCGCAACGGTCCCCTCATGAACAACCGCACGGTGGCTGCAGTAGTCATTCAGTAGGCCTGTGCACCACTCTTCTCAGGACTCTGATGGGCCACAATACAATAGCACATTGTGACAAAAAAAATCCACATCTCATAAAACCAAAGCAAATAAAGGCCCAACAGAGATATAACACGATCACTAAGTCCTTCGGCCCACTGAGGAAGTTCAACCTGCCACAGGAGCTGCACACAAAGTTCTACTCAACCGTCACTGAGTCTGTCCTGTGTCACTAATCTTAATAACTGTCTGTTTGGCTCCAGCTCCAAAATCGATATCAGAGAAACTACAGAAGACGGTGACTGCTGAAAAGGATTTATTGTAGCTCCCCACTTTTTTGCCCCCCCCACCCTTCAAGAACTATATATATCCAGAGTGAGGAAAAGGGCTCAGAAAATCACTCTGGATCCCTCGCATCCAAGCCATTTCCTTTTTGAACTCTTACCATCTGGCTGGTACTACCCTACATCTTATTCCATTCATATATATGTGTGTGTGTATTTTATTCACATATCTTTATTTCTTATTATCTGTGTGGTGTTGTTGTTGTTGTCTCTGTGTACTGGAAGCTTCTGTCACCAGAACAAATTCCTTGTATGTGCAAACATACTTGGCAATAAAGCTCTTTTTGATTCTGATTCTGATTCTGATGCTGGAGGATCATCTAGTTTTACACAAACTTGTGGCGTTCATGCAGGTTGAGTGCTGGTGACATTAAAGCTAAATGGGTACATACTAGATACAAAAAAAACTTAAATTACAAATACATGTCAAATTGGACAAGAATGCAAAATAGAAGCATTTTCACTAGTGGACTTTTTGAACCCTCTGTATGTAGAAGAAGGAACCAGGTCAGAAATGAAAGCTGAGATTTCTGTGCCAAGAATGGTGTAGAAAGAGCATATACCTGGATAAAAGTATAGTACATCAAAAGAGACGCCATCTCCTGACTTACTTTTGAGAGAGAGAGCCTTTCTTCCTGTGTAACCAGCGGTGACTCCCACTGTGCAGTCTGTGCGTGTGTGTGTGTGTTGTCAAATCTATTGATCTGCTCCTTGTGTGGGAGTGGAGATGCTGTATGTGCTCTGCACTCAGCTGCAGCAGTTGTTCCCTGCCCTTTTCCACTCCACATTCACAGGAAATCAATCCTGTTAGCAGTTCTCCATCTCTCTCTTTCTCTCTTCTTCTTACTCGCCATCACTGTATGAGGCTGAAGTATCTATCAGGCACACAACAGTCATACTGTGCCCCCATCTTTACCAAGCCATGCGCTGCACACTCTTTATTAACACATCATAATGAAACCTCAGACAGTCAGCTTATTTAGGATGGTTATTATGTTCTTTCTCCTGAATAATGAAGCCCCTCTGAGGATTTAACACTCCCCTGCTATCTTTTGCCTCCTCTTCTCCTTCCTCCCTCCCTCCTGCAGTCTCCCTCCCTGCCTCTTCCCCCATTTCTCATTCCACAGAGAGATGCGGTGCGTTTTTATTTTTAGGCTACTGTGGGGCTGCGTGGTGACTGTAGAGGAGGAGAGCAGGTGACTTATGGACAGGCAGGATAATTGGAACATTAAGTATAGCATTTCCTTTGTGGGCTAAACGAGTCCCTGTGGATCGGCGAGTGGAGCTGTGGTCACACTGCGGTCTGCCTATCTCTGCCTCTGTGTTCCCTTCTGAGAAGAATGGCATATGTTATGCTTTGGATGCTGGTGCTAGCTTAACCAGCAATGCTGTGTGTGTGACATTGTAAATCTAGAGACAGTGAATACTCAGATGCCTGCCGGATTGATATGACCATTATCTTGATTGCGGTGATTTGTCACTTTACGTGATCAATGATTGATATTGGCTAGTGATCATTAAAGCCAAAGATAAAGGACTGTATCATTGCCCCCATGAAATACAGAATAAATGATGGTCATTGCCTGTTGTGCTCTCCATGTAAGTCCTTTTATAGTCAAAATGATAAAAGATTGGACAGAGAGAACAGTAGATAGATTACCTGTGTTGAATGTCTTTAAATTAAATTCCTCTACCTGCATTCCAATTCAATTTCATCTTCACACTCAGGAATTTAACCCTTTAACGCGTACGATCACACCAGTGTGATCACACCAGTGTGATCAGTCTTGGCTGGTCCCTGAAGCGTATGATCACACCGGTGTGATTAGAACTTTCAGTGCGTCACGTCATCAACTGCTGAATTTAAATCCGCTTTCGCGCTTTGGCTGGCGCAGAGGCAGATCGGACGCGCTGAGCGCTTGTCATATTAATCACAAATATTCAGTGTTTTCAACCATATAATATTTATTTGAGGTTTCAGACATTTAAATACACAAGTACTAGCAAAACCATACATTTACAGTTTGTAAAATGCACGCTGATGTTTATGGAAAAGGCAACAATGATCCTTACAAATATAATCTGACGACATGTTTTTATTGATATCATATACAGATTGTGTAGGTAACTATAAAGTTTACTCTGCTCTTCTCCCAGTTTACCGGAGACCTACTTTAACGTGTTTCGGGAGGAGAGGATGAATTTGCGTGTTGTAAATCCCACAGCTTGGATGCAGCGCAAACTAACATGGCAGCGCCCATCACCGGTATAAATCAACTAACACGGTCGATATAAGTGTTTAAACTACCAAACAGATTTAATACATATTTCAGAATCGGAATATCAGATATGTCATAATATAGTGAGTATGTTTGTGAATATTTTGAATAAAACAGGAAAAACGAAATAAGAGATCCATGTGTCATACAGATCTATTGTGGCTGCGTTGTGTCACATGACAAGCATGACGCGTCGCCATGGAAATAATAATGTGATACATTTTAAAATAACGGTCGCCTAAAAAAAACTCATGCTGGGGGCTCAGCTAGAATATTTTAAACTCACGTGCGAAAGGGTTAAAAAGAGCCTCTCACCACTGGACCAATGAGTAGATTACAACTTAGAGAAGTGCTTCCCAACCTTGTTCCTCACAGTACACACTTTGGATATTTTCCATATCTGACCCATCCATTTCTGGTCTTGGAGTCTCTACTATGAGCTGATCAGTTGAATCAGGTCTGCTTGATTAAGATACATTCAAAAATTCACTGCCTTTTATCACTGGGCCCAGGACGACATTCCCAGTTGTCTCTCCCTGATGATGGCTCTGGCTGCTAGTAATTCCTGGCAGTGATTGGTGAAGCTTTTGCCTAAACAAGTTGTTAATATCCAATCCCCTGATGGAGTAATTAATATGGGGACTGTGGCTTTGACAGGAGACTTAACGATTGAGAGAAGTATGGAGTGAGAGTATGAGCATGATAGAGAAGAAAAAGAGAGGGAGGGAGGAAGAAAAATGATGGAAGAACCATCCATCAGTGACTCACTGCTGAGGAGCAGCTTCACTGTACCAAAACACTGACTCAGTCACTGTGTGTGTAAGTCTCCGGGGAGAGGCGGCTTATCATAGCAGTGGCAGTGATGGAGTGATAGGGTGTTGCGGCACGGTCATTCTTACCCTATTATCGGAGCTGGGGATCATTGCGTCAGTCATCCAGGAGCCGAACCTTGACCCTGAGGCACGGACGGTGATGGGGTTACTGACGCCAGTTAGCTTCCCGCAACCTGGTGATAGAACAAAGAGGGCACTATAAATGGCGGCTTCAGAGGAACTCCGATGAATCAGTCAGCATTAAATTGCCAAAAGCGTCATTTATAGAGCAACACGAATATCCTTTAGATCATCATTTTGGATTTTCTTGTGAAGTCATCAGTTTCACCCTAAACAGAACATGAGCTTGTCTCATCATGCATTTGAAAGCCAATCAATCTTTCAGCCAAATGAACTTCGGACATTTCAGTTTGAGGCCTGCTAGTTGGCTGCTTTTAACATTCTAATGTTAAATTGCATGTTAAATTGCTTATCTAATTGGACAGCAAGCACATTTTGAATTAATTGGGTCTAATGTGGTTTCCCTAACCATCAGACATGTCTACTTTACTTTTGCTTTTCCATTTCAAAGTAAATTACTGCAGCTGCTCTAAAATAACTCATAACAAATAATCACACCAATCAAGTCCTTCACTGAGAATCTAATAAGTCAAAATTCTTTCTATTTTCTTGTTGTAATAGGTCACATACTGTTTGTCCACTGTCAATAGATTGGTTGCTGTCTTTTCCTGATTATTAAAATCAACTCAAACCCACTTCTACTAGATGTCTTACCGAGTTTCTGCATGCAGGAGTGCAGGCGAGTCTCCAGCAGTAGCACTCGCTGCCTGAGCTCCTCGTAGTCATAGGCTCCCATCTCCTCTTGAATTGACATTAGTACCAGGGACAGATTCCTCACCTCCTCCCTCAGCCGAAGGATCATTCTTGCATCTGCCTTGTACTGCTCCAGCACTGGCAGCAGGGGAAGCAGCTGAGTAACCTTGTCCTTTAACTCCTGAGGTAAACGGAAGAAGAAAGGTGTGAAATGGTGGTTAGGAAAGATGAGAAATGGTTAATCTCCCTCTCACAGAGGTTTGGGAATTTGCATGGGCTCTCATTAACTATTCACCATGTTCACCTCCAGTATTTCATCTCGCATGACCGGTCTCCTACCCCGGATCCGAATGCATCCTCACATGAGAACTTAATATTGATTTTATACATTTGCAATCTCTCACAATCTACTGCTCCTCCGACGTGGTGACACAGGCCCACTCATCTGAGCACTGTCAGCTCTCCACCTTGGCGTGACCAAGCATATACGAAAGAGCTAAAAGTTGTGGGCTGAGCTCAGCTCAGTGTGGGCAATCAGTTACCGCAGCCATGCCGACTGGCAGGCCTGGCATAGGCTGAGGTATATCAATAAAGAGGGTCTGAACAACAGGTGTATCAATAAGCATGCTCACCACAGGAGGGGCTGTTTCCTCCTTGTTAAAGTTTATCGTAAATCTGGTGATGGAGCTGCTCTCAGCCCTGCGGCACCACATCATAAATCTAATTTTCCTGTTCTGAGACACAAAAATTTTGTCTCGTTAATCTCCCGCCCTGCCATAGGCGACTTTGAGCTCTCCACATTCATCAGCAGCCTCGCCGAAATAAAGCTGGGCTTTCAGACTCCCAGTCTTTGAAATAGTGCTTTTAACACTGGCACATCTCACATATTTTTCACAGCTCCAGCAGAGAAAAAGGGGGAAAAAAGATTATGGTGCTTTGAACATGTATCGATAGATGAGGAATGATTTCTGGAACATTTTGGAATAATTTTCTATGCAGCGTTTGGTGACTCACAACGCAGCAGAGTGGGGTGGATGGGTAAATGGTGGTGCTGCGTTCTCAATGATAGTGATACCCCAGGGAGGAGAGTCTGTGGCTTCCATTCCACTCTCTTTAGCAGACAGCTACATGTTACTCATCTTAAATCGTGCTCTTCCATTTAGTCCGCTGTAAATTGGTAGTGAGTCCTTCTACTATTCTGAGATTGTGCAGGGATAAGCACACTCTCGTATACGTAGAGATAAAAAGCTTTAATAATAAAGGGGTCTGAATCTAAGCCTTTGAGAGAGCAGGTGCTAGCTAAAAAGAACAAAAATGTATGCACACAAACACACTCATTACTGAAACAAGCTCCAAGTTCTAGGTATAAATAATTGAGGTGCATTTGAATTCTCTCAGAGGACCTTTGGTATGTCTCAATTAAACATAAAAATCAGATGTATTGAAGGTTAGTGTCAGTGTCTATTTCATGTAGGGGCAGAGGCACCGGAAAGCGTTTTAGAGAAGAGTGTCTAGGTGGGCAGGTTGTGATGAGTCCGTGTATACTATTTAGCATGCAATGATGTTGCTCATGTTACAAAATGAATATTCATGAGGTAATGTACTGGAGGTCAACTGGTAAAGGCTGTGCAGTAAACCTCACTCCCCTGACCTCAAGAGGCACACTAGCGACTGGCGCTAGAGGCTGCAGTCGTTAGTGTTCTTTTTAGCAAGCTCACCTCCCATACCGGCTGTCACCGGGTTTGAGCCCCACTCGGAAAAAGGCCAAGCAGAAATGGTTGCATTGGTGCAATGACCCGGATAGGGGGTGAGTCTAACAGAGCCCAGCTGGTAAAGGCTGTAAACATACTCCCCTGACCACAAGAGGTGCACTTGTGACTTCGCTACAAGCTGTTTCCTTGTTAGCACATCTGCTTCCCACGCTGGCTGTTGCAGGTTTGCAGGCTAAGAGGAACTGTTGCACTAACCTTCACTTGGGTGCTATTTATGAATTGATGGTGTATTCAGATGTCCTTGATTTGCATAGCCTTCTAGATGTTTCATGTAGTTTTGACATTGAAATCCAACATCAAGCCAGTTTTACATATGCTCAAAGGTTTTTGCTTAATTTAAAAAAAATAAAAAATCATCTACACAATTAAAATTGTTAAATGGGTCATGAACTGCCTTTTTGTATTATTTTTGTACTGTTTTCTGAGGTCCACTTAACATTTTTACATCAAAAAGCATCATAATTTAGAAGTAATAGGCTATTTTCTGTCCTGCTTTGACCCTCCTTATTGGAACGCTCTGTTTGAATAGGCTTGGTGGATTGTAGACTTGGAAGTAAAACACCCACTGCTATGATTGTCTAACATATGTGTATGTTTGACACCCTACATCCTTCACAGATAAACGCTGCTGTGATTTAGGTTAAAAATACATAAATACCCAGTACATATCAAGCCATCTTATTAAGCCATTTTTTTAGGCTGAATATGCCTCAGTACCTGAAAACTCTTGGGGTTGAGGCTGCGTGGATTTTCAGAGGCAGTCTTCAGTTTGCCGTCCACTGTTTTCATGAGGTTCTCTGTGTCTCTCACATACTGCAGGTCTCTGTACGTCCTCAGATCTAGCACCTCCATGGATTGAGTAATATTCTGAACCTGTTAAATACCACAAAACACAAAGTCAAAACAGTGTAATGCATCAGGGCATGTTTTTTTGAGGACACAACAGTGTGACGCCTTCAATTTGTTGTAGTTCAAATCAGCCATCCTACATATTCAGACCGCCCACTGAGCATCTTGCCCACATCAACACACAGGCGACGGGAGCGTGATTGCTGATCAGCACACACACCTTACTAGCTCCTACATACTCCCACATACTCTCAGAGGCCACACACACACACACACAGACAGACATTCACACACCCTCCTCCTGGCTGCACTTAAGAGAATCAAACAGGACATGGATTGTATGCTGGTATTCTCCTCATGTCCACGCTGATGTGCATGAGGGCCCTTGTCTAATTAGTTGATCTGCATAGCTGTCAGACCCAATGGTCACACTTAGCGCTGAGGATTGTGGATGTTGGGATTTGGGCAAGGGTTAGGTGGGATCACATATTCACTCTGCATTCAGTTATTGTTTGTCATGCATGTCGCTGACTGCTCAGGAGGACTGAGCAGATACACGCTCTCGCACACACACAAGAGGCTGGGTGGTGGTAGTTTAATTCTGAACACATCTCTCTCAGAGAGGGACTGACCCAGGTGCCCTCATTAGTCTGCATTTTATTAGGCAGGAGCATTAGTGCCTCACCGCTGCTGGCATAGCCACACACACATTTTATTGTGTGTGGTTGAGTTATGTTGGTGTACGATTGTAGATAAGGTGTTTAGACCCTGACAGAGGGGCAAGGCAGGATTTAAGACAGTGTTTGTGGCAGGATTTAAAGGGATAGTTCACCCAAAAATGAAAATTCTGTTATCATTTACTGCCCCTCATTATGTTCCAATTTTTTTATGACTTTCCTATTTCTGCGGAACACAAAAGAAGATATTTTGAAGTCTCAGCTGTTTCTGTCCATACAGTATTGTGAAAATCAATGGGGTCTAAAACTTTCAAGCTCTAAAAAGGATCACAATCACTTTGATAGACAGATTGATCCTTTATTCACTCTCAGATCAAATCAAAACATTGGTCAATGTACAGTACATATGTGCAGATGACATCAAATATGGCAACACAAACCTCAAATATCATGGTCACATGCTATTAAGAACCAATAAGGCTTTACACTTTAGTTTGTGTACACTTATGTTAATCAATGTTTTGATTTGAATAAATGCTTCAATCTTGATCTGTTTATCATACAAAAAGACATCAGAAGACAATATAACAGTTGTAACAGTGTAACATCAGAAGACAATATAACAGTTGAGTCAAATGTATTAATTTCATGCAACCTGTATGTCCTTTTCAAAGCTTTGGACTCTGATGACGTTCATAATATAGATCAACAGCTGAAAAATTCTTCAAAATCTCTTCTTTCATGCCTGTATTAAGAAAGGGTTTGGAACAACATGGTGGTGAGTAAATTATAGAATTAAATTTTTTGGGTGAACTCTTTCTTTAAGGTAGAGTTTGTGCAGGATTTATTAAAGGGATAGTTCACAAAAAAAATTTAATTCTCAAAATTACTTTAATTTTGTTACCTTTGTGTCCTTTTTGGAGCCTGAAAGTTTTGTACCCCAATGACTTTCATAATACAGACAAAAACAGCTGAAGCGTTCTTCAAAATGTTTCTTAATATAACGTTTCAAACAACATGAGGCTAATAAAATTATGACAGAATTTTCATTTTTGGGTGAACTATTCCTTTAAGGCAGGATTTTGTGGCAGAATTTGAATCACAGTTATATTGTGGTAGATTGGCATGACTGTGAGTCATGTGCCTTATTGACTTATTCTGTCTGGAGTCCCAAATTTGTCTTCTCAGGATTCCCTCTCCAAACTGCTTTAATTTCAGCATCTATTTCTCTGCTTCTCTCTTCATATCTGCCTCCATCAGCTGTGCTCATTAGTTAGTCAAACAGCTGCTTCCCATTGTAGTGTGATTCCAATGCTCTCTGATTCAGTGAGCGTGATGTTGATGGGGACGTGTGTTTCTTAATGGGCTGCTGTTCACAGATGAGGCTGGAAACCACTGAGGGCTTGGTGAGGAATGAGGAAATGGGGGCCAGTCAACTGGCTGAGAGTCAAACAATCTATTTATGCCGACACTCTGCATTTAACTGCCAATCGATTGAACTGTGCATATCAGAAGACTCAATATCCAGCCGTTTCTCTGTAGCAACACCTCTCTCTCCTTGATTTCTTTTTATGATTAAATTTCTCTCCCTCACCTTACATATGGAAAAGAACATGAAATTATATTACATGTTGGATACTGCAACTGGTTGACCAGCTTCATCAGCCAAATTAACAGGGTTGAGTTCCACCAAACAGACCAGCACAAAACCACCACTAGCCAGCATAATCCTGTCTGAACCAGCATGGAAATTCATGCTGATCTAATATAGTCTTTTTAGCAGGGCTTCCAATTCCCCATCTCTTTCCTTGTTTATCTTTTACTTCACACTAGGTCAGTAAGTGGTCAGTTGGATTTAATAGGGCTTAATAGAGTCTTTTGTGTTCCTGAAAGAAATGTATGACACAGACTTCGAAAGACATTGTCATCATCATTTACTCACATGTGGAGTCTGAATTTTAATTTTTCTGCTCCTTTAAACAGGGTCTCAATGTGAATCTGAGTCTTTTCAGTAAAGCCCTGTGCATTGTGTGTTCCATTTCCTAATTTAGGAGGTACTTTACCTTTTTTCCAGTTGTTCTTTGCCTGGTCTTAGTCTAATGAGCACGATTAGGAAAAAAATCAAAACATCCTAACAGCTTAGCAGAATGAATCCAATTTCACAGCAGTATTTAGGACGCGTCCTCTTTTAGGTGGTTGCTTGCATCATGTACTTTCACAAACTTTCTCTAATGGGGAAAAGTATTTTGTAATGTTTGGGATTCATGTTTAATGACTGCATAATATGTACGAAACATTTCTTGGTTTAGGATTAGCACATGTCATTTAGTAGGTTATTGTGCATGTAAGAGACGAATGTCACCTTCTCCATAAGCTGACGGAGCTGTCTGCTGCGTGGGTCTCGATTACACATGTTCTGTGCTGGAGCCACAACTGTGCAGATACATTTCCCATCTGCATCCTGTGCCGAGCTGTAGATCTGCCAGCCCTCCTCTGGGCTCGGATACAAGGCCTGCATAGAGAAAGAGATAGAGAGATGAAAAAAAGAGATAGCGAAAGATGCATGGAGAGACAGCGCAAAATGCATGAGCAGAATAGAATATGGCATCTGTGAGAGGAGGACGTTTTGATCAGCTTAGACACTTGGAGGAAATAGAGCTGCTTTGGATCGATAAAGCTGCTTTTTCATGGGGGGTGGAGTCAGGAGATGGATGTCTTGGAACAATGTACAGGCTCAAATACACACGCACGCACACACACACACACACCGGGGGGGGGGGGGAGAAAAGGGTTGCTTTTTTTATCATAGTGGGGATTTTCCATTGACTTCTACTGTTTTTATACTGAGATGATAATGGTTTCTACCCATACTACAGAACTAAATCTCACACAAACCTTTCTGCTTTTTCATTAATGGAATAGTAAAAAGTTAAACTCAGTCCACAACATTTGTGGCATAATATTGAATATTAACCTTTCATTCTTTTCTTAAAAAAAAAGCAAACTGAGGTGATAGTGAGGTATTTAATGGAAGTAAATGGGGTCAATTTTGACAGAAAACAGAAATGTGAGGCTTTTATTTTTATTAAGGCACTTACATGAATTCTTCTGTTAAAAATGTGTATTAATTTAGCTGTAAAGCTGTTTAAATCATTTTTATAGTTGGGTTTATGGTTTCGGCTTGGCAACAAGGTTGTAAATTTGGATATACACAATTAGAAAGCATTTTTTAATACTAAAATCATTATTTGTCTCATGTGGCTGTATTATTGAAACGGTGAATATCTGATTTTATGCTGACTGACCCCATTTACTTCCATTTTACATTAAGTGCCTCACTGTAGCCCAGGAAGGACAAGTGGAAATTAATGGTTGTGGTAATCAATATTGACACAAATGCTTTTGATTAAGCTTAACTTGTAGAGAACACAATTTGCTATGTTTAAGAAGCTGGTGATTTCAAGTTTTGCTAGGGCTGCACAATGAATCACATTTCAATAGTGATCATGATTTCTGCTTCTCTCTTGATTTATTAAGCAAAATCATCTGCAATATTTGCCTGCTGACTATTTATCCTGAAAATTCTATTTTAATTTGGCATTTATGTTATCTTGCATTGGTAACAAGCCTCCACAAACTTTATTGGTTGCTGTTGCCAGATGTCAAACTTTTACCCCAAATTAGAGCTTTCTGGATAATTTTCTTCTTTCTGTTTACTAAATCTTCCCAACCTGGCAACCATGCTCACTCTGCTTTACAGAAAAAGCCCCGATGAGCTAAAAACACTGGGAAACAATTTGGAGATTAGCCATCTCTATTGAGATATTCTGCTCAAATAAAAGTGCAATTATACAGCCAGTCTGTTTTCTTTCACATGGTTGTTTGCACTGTTTGCTGTGAATAAATCTGCGAGCAAACCATGCAAGTTTACATTCTCTTGATTTGTGCTTATGTGAAAGTGCAATAAATCTGATGAAATGTGAAAAAAATAAATTACAATAATTATGATTATATTTAATTGTGATTAACTGTTTAACCATTATTAATCAGCTCTAGATTTTGCTATCCTTAAAGACTAAAAGTCAAATAATAAAGCCAGATTGAAAAAGAACAATTGATGATTGATTGATTGAAGATAGATAGCATTTACAAGAAAAAGGAGTGGCAATAAAATGCCCCCTCCTGCTCTAACCTTCCCATTTTCATTGTCTCTTACCCTCTTCTGTGTTTTTCACTCTCACGCTTCACTCTCTCTCCCCCCACACTTTCCCGATCAGATTAAATTACCGAGTAGACAGAGAGACTATGTGATTGGAGAGTAAAGCAGCAGCCGCCCCATGAGCTCACTGTCACATCCTGTCACTCCTGCCAATCCCTGCCACTCTCTGTTCTCTCTCTGTCTCCTTCACTTTTTCACTCCCTCCACATCGCTCATTTTCTTCCACAGTCTGTCCTCTTCTCACCTTCCTATCGTTCTCATCTGTTCCTTTTTCCTGTGTCTTCAGCTCTGTTCGTCCCTGAGCAATCTCTCACTCTCTCGCTCACTCAATTTAATTCAAATTACGGCAATAATGCTTTATTAGCCTGCCAGACAAATGTAATTTCACAAAATCAAAAGGAATTGATTTGTAAATTTAGGTGCAGTCAGCAATAAAAAATACAGGTTTCACCAATACAAATGATCACAATGAATGTTATGAATTTATTTGTATATCTCTGTTCACAATACACATTGTTTCAAAGCAGCTTTACAAAAATCATACTGTTATGTCTACAGTGACTTGCATTGGTTTTCATTTTGATAGAACAATTTATGGCTTTATGAATGATGACATGCTCATGTTTCATGAATACAGTGGGTACGGAAAGTATTCAGACCCCCTTAAATTTTTCACTCTTTGTTATATTGCAGCCATTTGCTAAAATCATTTAAGTTAATTTTTTTTCCTCAATGTACACACAGCACACCATATTGACAGAAAAAAACAGAATTTTTGACATTTTTGCAGATTTATAAAAAAGAAAAACTGAATATCACATGGTCCTAAGTATTCAGACCATTTGATATTTCAGTTTTTTAGAGCACCCTTTTGATCTAATACAGCCATGAGTCTTTTTGGGAAGATGCAACAAGTTTTTCACACCTGGATTTGGATCCTCTGCCATTCCTCCTTGCAGATCCTCTCCAGTTCTGTCAGGTTGGATGGTAACGTTGGTGGACAGCCATTTTTAGGTTTCTCCAGAGATGCTCAATTGGGTTTAATTTCAGGGCTCTGGCTGGGCCATTCAAGAACAGTCACAGTGTTGTTGTGAAGCCACTCCTTCGTTTTTTTTAGCTGTGTGCTTAGGGTCATTGCCTTGTTGGAAGGTAAACCTTCGGCCCAGTCTGGGGTCCTGAGAACTCTGGAGAAGGTTTCGTCCAGGATATCCCCGTACTTGGCCACATTCATCTTTCCCTCTCGATTGCAGCTGAAAAACACCCCCACGGTATGATGCTGCCACCACCATGCTTCCCTGCTGGGACTGTATTGGACAGGTGATGAGTCATTGCCTGTTTTCTCCACACATACCGCTTAGAATTAAGGCAAAAAGTTCTATCTTGGTCTCATCAGACCATAGAATCTTATTTCTCACATCTTGGAGTCCTTCAGGTGTTTTTTAGAAAACTCCATGCGGGCTTTCATGTGTCTTGCCCTGAGGAGAGGCTTCCGTCGGGCCACTTTGCCATAAAGCCCTGACTGGTGGAGGTGCTGCAGTGATGGTTGACTTTCTACAACTTTCCCCATCTCCCGACTGCATCTCTGAAGCTCAGCCACAGTGATCTTTGGGTTCTCTTTACCTCTCTCACCAAGGCTCTTCCCCCGATAGCTCAGTTTGGCCTGACGGCCAGCTCTAGGAAGGGTTCTGGTCGTCCAAACTTCTTCCATTTAAGGATTATGGAGGCCGCTGTGCTCTTAGGAATCTTAAGTGCAGCAGAATTTTTTTTTTTAACCTTGGCCAGATCTGTGCCTTGCCTTAATTCTGTCTCTGAGCTCTTCAGGCATTTCCTTTGAACCTCAAATGATTCTCATTTGCTCTGACATGCACTGTGAGCTGTAAGTTCTTATATAGACAGGTGTGTGGCTTTCTTAATCAATTCCAATCAGTATAATCAAACACAGCTTGGCTCAAATGAAGGTGTAGAACCATCGCAAGGATTATCAGAAGAAATGGACAGCATCTGAGTTAAATATATGAGTGTCACAGCAATATGAATACTTATGACCATGTGATATTTCAGTTTTTTTTCTTTTTTAATAAATCTGCAAAAATGTCAACAATTCTGTGTTTTTCTGTCAATATGGGGTGCTGTGTGTACATTAATGAGGAAAAAAAATTAACAAACGATTTTAGCAAATGGCTGCAATATAACAAAGAGTGAAAAATTTAAGGGGGTCTGAATACTTTCCGTACCCACTGTATGTGAAAATGTGAAAAAAAAATTCTACTTGATAATTCACATATTTTGCTGACATTTATGCTGTAGTGCAATTTTATCATTTGATGAGTTTCTCCGATGAGTTTCTCTGTAAGCATCACAGAGATTTTGTTTGAGGAAAAATAACTTTAAGTGATTTTTATTTTGGGAAACAGCAAAGCCATGTTTTATCTTCTGCTTTTCTCTAATGGAAGTGTCTCCATGCTCTATACTCCCTTGAAAAACAACTCTGATTACATCAAGCCTTCTCGATTTCGGCGTTTTGGCTGTCAATCTTAAATTTTTTACTAGACAAGTAACGTGCAAATTTTCAATCCCTTTGAAGGACTGTATTCATTCGTTGTGGAGCTGCAATTTATTTGAACCATCTAATGGCGCTTATCTTTTACATTTTATTGGTTTGTTGAATATTGAGATGCAGGCAAAAAATTTATTGTTGTTTTGATTAATTCTGGCTTGAGAACATTTCTCTCTCTGTATCTGTTTCTCCAATTTATTCTCCATCCGTCTCTCCCCTTGAGCACATTTTCATTTAGGTAGCATGGGCTCCCTATTTTCAGTAACAACCTACCTTTCTCTCTCTCTCTCTCTCTCTCTCTCTCTCTCTCTCAAAAGAAACAAAACAATAGAAACAAACAAAACACAAAAACATGACGAAAGGACATTAAAGATCAAAGGTCTAAAAAATACACCTTTTTTTTTTTTGACCCAGTAGATTACAAGACATACACGCGGGCGCTTCCTGGTGGTTCAGATTCAGATTTGATAAGGCTGGTCTAGCTCAAAGTCATTAGACTCATTCCTTCTGTTCATCTAACCTCTTGCTTGTACAGTACATGCTGATTTGCATAAGAATGCCACGTACTGTTATAAATGGCCTCTCTGGCCACTGTGCTATTTTCCTGTCCAGTCTGGCATTCAGCGGCTGTCAAATCTAGCAGGGTCTTCAGTTCCATTAGCAGTGATTTTCTGTGCTTCGTGTCACTATCATCAAACACTCGCTGAAACTGCACTGCCATCCTGGATGGAATTTTCCCAGGTGAGCTGATACAGAAATCCAGCCTTCTCCACGAGATGAACATGGACAGGTCTGCCGGTTCGTCTCTGAAATGCCGTTCTCTGGCGGTCCGCTCCATTGACCTCTCGTAGCCGATGTGAGACTAGCCCAAGCGTGTCTCGCCCTGGCCTGAAAGAATGCGGTCTTCAATTCCTGGTCCAGTGTATTACCACCCTAACATTTCATCATCAGTCTCATTCCCGTCCTGACAGACCTGCGGCTTAGTGTCTGAGCACGTCAGATACGGTTAGCGCCGAGCTCCGGCTCAATCTATACGCCAATCTGCCACCCGCAGCCCCTCAAGCGGATAAAACTGTCGCATCAATCATCGGAGCGGTACATGCACCTCAAATGTTAAACATCAGCGCGGCATGTGTGCCCATCCGACGGGTGGAACATATGAGCCAGGAGGCCAATGGAAAATGCGCTTTCGCATTAAAATATGCTTTCTGTTCATTAATGTTGCATAAATGTTGAGTTTTAATTTAAGAACTGATTAGAATCACCCCTGGACTCATTACCACCCACCAATTCATTCTGCTCTAATTTCCTCTCATCTACTGCTAATGGCAGAGTAGAGAACAGGGGGCACACAATAACACACACCCCAAATCATGCACAGATGTGTGTAGCATCTCCCCTTTTTCAGATCTTCCCATCCTTTCCAGCATCTGTACTGCATGTGAGTGCATGTTACGGAAGGGGCCAGTTATTTATGAAAAAAACAGGTCAGATGAAATGAGCCACGGTTTAATTAGTAATGGTTGAGCTGTCATCCGTAAACGCCAGGGTGAGTGTATCCGCATGAGTCTGTTTTTTTTTTCTAGTACTCATTTGCATTTAACAGCCTGCAAACGATCAAATTACTCTATAAGTAGTGCATAGTCTGTTTGCTGGCATTTACAAAGACAAGCAAGTAAATTAAGTTGCTGATCATATGTTGTGTATCCTAATCAGGTGCGAAACAATAAGGCGGAAAGCAAGAAATGGTTCGTCTTCTATGTCATTTTAGTTGTTGTCTTAACCTGCCGTGGTCATTGTAAGTGATGAGCAAGACATTTTTGTCAGCTACTTGGTTTCTGCCGCTCTGACCAGGGTAAACCCTGTCTGCCGTGAAATCACATTGGTCCAAAATCCCTCTACACATCACTGGAAATTAAAGGTCATTTTTTTTCCACATTTAAAAATTTTTACAAAAGAAAATCAATTGTAGTTTAGAAAAAAACGTTTAAAATTAAGTACACTTATGTGAGGTAATTCCAGTCATATCTGTAGCCTAATAAAAGAGGTTTTATTTTTCATTAACCGGGTCGCCTCAAGGAGGCGGCCATGTTGAATCACATGACTCAATTACACCTCTATTATCGGATGCAGTCACTTGTGCAATAAATTAATCATGGTTGACAGCAATTATGTGGCTGACAGCTCTTCAAGTGTAGTCTGAAATATCGTAATTACAAGTTTCATGCACATGAATGAAATCCTATTTACGGGTGGGGAAACTCAGAATTCCAGATGATATACGAGTTGCTGGGTTGTGACATTGGAGGTTGCATTTCAATTTGAAACAGTAGAAACACTGATCCATAATATGCATAATATCATACAATATATATTTATTTATTTATTTATATGTAAATGCCATATAATATATAATCTATACTGTGCATTAGTGAGTGGAAAGCAAGTATGTAGTGAATTATAATGAATAATTTTGGAAGTTACTTTGCTGTATTTCACTAATTTTAAAGGTGTGTTGTGTGGAACAACTGATAAGCAACAAGTGTAAGGTTAATCACTCGACTTTAATAGTTTGCCTTGTCACACAAACATTTAGGTTTGATGCCATTTATATATGTAGAAGTGATAGAAATGCGTAGTCTTCATTATTTTGAATTCAGATAGTTGGGTTAATTGTTTTGTATAGGCTACATCTGTGTTGTTTCTGACTTGAATGTGTGACGTGTCACAATAACCAATGCCCAACTCTGAGGTACAAGTTTCTCAGGTGCTCTTGAAGGCAGCATTAATGCTTTTCTACAGTTATTTTTGGTAATTTTATAATTAGGCTGCAACAATTTATAATTGATCAAATCAATAACTCATTAAAGTAATTAATCAGAATTATTATTATTACTATAATTGACAACAAATTAAATTGTGTCTGTAATATGCAAGGAAAACATCCATCAGTCATGTCACTATACAGCTTTTTTTCAGAATTTCTATGGACAAAATGCATCTGGAAAATAGTAGAGTACACACACCAAGCTGCTGCGGGAAAAATGCAAAAATACAAAGCTGCCCAGAACATTAGAATGCTTTACATTAAACACTTCAGTTGCGTAAATAGACAGAGCACAAGGAGCGCAATAATTCCGACTAAAGTATATATGTGCTAAAACATTTCTTGTTACAAATTCAATGTAAGTTTAAAATTTTGCATGTAACACAATTGTATTTTTATTAGAGTTGTCACAGTAAAGGGACTATTGTAATGAACTATTGAATATAATTACTACTGTATGTTCAGATGAGTGAATAAGTGTATAAACTAGGTAACACTGAGTTTGTGATTTTGTTAATTTTTAATTTAGTGATTTTAACTTCTGCTTTAGAATGGTAGGCAATTTGTTTTTGATTTAGAATGTAATCATTGCTCATTTCTAACAAAGTTTGGATTTTTCCATCTGGTTAATTGATTAATCAAATAAATATTCAACAGATTAATAAATAACCGATTATTAAGTAACCGTTAGTTGAGGCCCTATTTGTCACATTGCGCAGCATTTTTAGTTTACAGAAAGATTTCTTTTCACTGGAAAACTGTTTTGGTGTGCTTGGTCAGAACACTATGTGAGAGCCTAAATTTGTTTTGAGCGCTGAACCATTAAAAGGATTAGAGCACAGTGGACAAACTGATGGGAGATCAGAAATCAATCTGGCACATTTCACTCTATAGGGATGACATCATGGCTAAATGGTGTCCTAGGCATCACAGAGGAATAATTGGCAAGTTGAGAGCCTAAACTGATGTCCCACAGGTCCAAGCTCACTTACAACGACCTCTCCTGGTACTCCAACACAAAGTGAATGGCATGGGAAAAAAAGCACACTGATAGCTTCACCGAGAGATCGAGAACAACAGACCAAAGGAGGAAAACCTGGTATCGGGTAACAGATAACAAGATGTCGCAGCTAGTGTTTGTGTGAGCGGGAGGGAAAGAAACACCAACAACAACAAAAAAAAAAAAACAGAGAATGAGAGAGAGAGAGTAACAGCACCGAGTGAAAGCAGAGAGCTGCTGAGGGGGAAGATGCTGAGGTCTAATTTCAGACCGAGAGTGGCAATTTCTTACTCAGCCGAACCGCTGCCAAAGCCTGACACCAGCACCATTACTTGCCCAGCCCTCATTGTGAGCCCCACACACTGCTCGACCTTTACCAGCCTCGATCCTGCAGTCTGATCTTCAGCCCCGGCTCGGTTGGAGACCATCACACACATCCCACACACTCCCTACTGAGGAGAAGCTACCCAGGTATCGATGTCCAATTGCGAAAATGGAAGGTGATCAATAGACACTGAGATCAGGAAGTTAGGGTCACCTCCCCTCTCTGGGCTTCCTCTCACTCACCATCGCTACTTCTGCTCGTGATCTCCAACTGGCCTTTACTTTGAGGCCGCTATTAACACGATTAACAAGATTAACCAATTACAGTGGCACGCTTGGCCCCCGAGACGTCTGTGGGTTTGAACCTATAGACCTGTTTTCATTAGACCAATCTCTGAGCTTAGCACTGTAGTCTGGGCATAAATGAGATCGTAAATCTGTATGCTCCATTTCATGAAAGTGACAGTAAGTCTATTAGAACTTTCGTAAAAAAGCATGTGGGAGATGCCACTGTAAAAAAAATTCTGTAGTTTTTACAAAATCATTTTGGCAGCTGTGGTTGCCAGAATAATTTTGTAAAAAATACAGAAAAACTGTAAACACATTTACGGTCACAAACTGTACATTTTACAGTATAAAACTGTAATTTACAAACAAGAAAATTTGAATGTAAACCAGTATATTCAACAATTCACACTGCTATTCAAATCTGTTTTGTACCTTTAACATACTGACAACCACCATAATAATGCAGGTGGTAAAAGAGAAAGCCATATGAAGAATAAGTTCATCACAAGTAGCTTTTCCACAAGCAGAAGTATATACTAATATATAAGGTGCCCAGAGTCTTTCATGCAAACACAAAACACCATCATGGCAACACACATGATTTTTAAATAATGCATTAAACTTTCATTAAACAACAGAAGATGTAACATAAAGCCCAAATATACATAACTAATAACAAAAACTATTAAAAAAACATGATTATTTAAACAAAATACTTTCAAATGTGGAGTGTCATGCAGGGAATTCTGGGAATATCAGTTTACAGTTTTTCACTGTAAATTATACAGTGAAGTTTTCTTTTTCACTTCCAAATATCGTATTTTTAACAGTATTTTACTGTACAATTACATGAAATATCTGGTTGGATATTTTACAGTTTTTCCCTGTATATAGTACAGGAACGTACTGTTAACCTATTAACAGTTTTCCCGTAGCGTTTTTCCAAAATTTAACAGTTAAAATTACACTTATTTTTTACAGTGATGGCCACGAGTTGTTTTCTACAGAAATACCTTTATTGATGCTCTGTGAACCCGGGTTTCCACAGTAACAAGGAGAGAGAAAATTGCCTTATTTTTCTCCTTCGATGTCCTTTAGTGTGTTTTTGTTTTTCTGAGCCTTTTTTTTTACCATTCTCTCTCTCGGTCTCTCTTTTTCATCAACATAAGGCTTTGGAGTGGAGCTTTGTGATTACATATTACCCTGAAGCCCAACATTGGCATCTGTCTCCACTTTAAACATGGATGTGAGCTTCTACCATGGCTCCGAGCACTGCTTCTATTGTAACATACTTCCATAACACTCATGAACAACTTTAAATATCCAGAATCCTTGTAAAACACAGATGCTGATGCAAATTAACATGAATGTCCTGCATACATACAGTTGCTAGTCTTCCCTCTTTAAGCTCTAAGACAGTGGTTCTCAATCAAGTAAGAGAGACATGCAAAATATGCAGAGCGGTGGTACGCGAACACTGGAATTGAGAACCACTGTTCTAAGACAAAAATAGAGCAGCATAAAACTGGGGAACGAGATTTTGTCCTCTGAGAACATTTAGATGCTCAATTTTCTTACAGGCTCTCTTAAAGATTGCCCTGCTTTTGCCTCTGAAAATAATGGTTTCAGCTAGCAATTTTGAGCATGGTATTGATAATGTGACTGAAATGTTGGAAGAGCTTCCTCTCCAATAAGGTCCTGCTTCCTCAGATCTGCAAAGGTGCCAGTCAAGGGACTGACAGGGTCTTGTATCAATATGATTTACAGTTTCTTAACTACAGGAATATTCATATTTATGTGAAGGTTGCTCACAGTCCTTCATCTTGTCGTCAAAGACATCATCCCCCGGTTTTTGCAGACAAGGCTTAAACCTAGTCCCAGACTAAAATGTAAGTTTGAGCCGTTTCAACTGAAAGAAACTCGCACTGATTGATCTTAAAATATGTCAGTGCCCTTGTTTTGTCCGATGCACACCAGTAATGTTTTTTTAAGGCACGGTTATAAAAATTAAGTGTCCTAATTGAACTATGGCTTGATTCTGGTTTAGTCTAAGCCCTGTCTGTGAAACCAGGCCCAAGAGTAGTTTCCTGTTAAGCAGCACCTTTCTGAGGTGGAACCATGAGGTTTACAGTATATTACATTGAGAAAGCTATTAGACATTAGCATTTATGTTCATCCAAATGGCAGTTGCTGGACTGCCGTCTTAGCTTATTGGACCACGTAAGTTTTTAAGCCAATCACCTGAGTTGTAAATACCATGTCACTGCATCAAAATGACGTCATGACAGTGATGATTGGCTGATTCACCACAATAACAAACACAGTCCCAAAACATTCACTAGCTGATATCCTGAGCTGTGACTCAAAAAAAAAAAACTTTTTAAGGTCCATTATATGCTTTTAAGAGTGCTCCAAATCAAAACTGTGCACTGACCAAACAGACTTTATTAAAATTAATATATGTGCTTGTAAATATAAATAAATAAAATAAAGCAAATTTTGAATGACTGCAAATGGAGAAACATGCTTTTCACAGTCAGATGGTGTAACAGCTTCTACCAACATGGGCTAACAAGGCTAATCAGCAACAATTTGACCTTTTGTATCAGCTCAAATAGTAAATAAACCTGAAGACTAAGGTGATTAGATGTCCCTTCAAGGCTGTAAATCTGTGGGTGTGTGTGGTGGTGACAGCAGCCGAAGTGGTTCAACCTCACTTTCTCATTTAGAGATCCCTGGTGGGCTGCAACAGCTGAGCAGAGCTGTGTTTTGATGCTTTCCTAACAGACCAATCTGAGCCGGTCCAATGAAAGAAAGAAAAAATTCCAAAGCTCCCAATGATTCCAATTCCCACAGAGTCAGTAGAGTTTAGCAGAATGTTGTTTCTGGTGCTTATTTATGCATATCAGTTTCCATGAAGTTCCTTTAATATTTTGGTCCAATGAAAATGAGAAACAGCAGCTGATATCAGCCACATGGGCCTGTGGCTTTGTTAAGCATTTGTGTTCATTACACATTTGTTGCAAATTGTCCCACGGCTTCTCACTCGCCTCTCATTTATTTCTCATAATCGAGGAGACAGTTAGTGTCAGACTCACCCCTGAACCAGCGGTATTTGCCACACACATTTGCCTACACAAACATATAATAAAATCTTTACCCAGCAATCATTGCGGTATTGAGACATTCCTGTATACTTTTATACTTTCCATACCTACATGAGTTTTTTCCTCCTTATAGGTGAAGTGTAACTTCAATTATAAATAATCTGTAGCTTTCTAAAAAAAATTGACTTTGTCACGGTTTCAACATTTTTGAGTGTCAGTTGCATGTTTAACCAATGGTGAGAATTTGGGGTGAGACTACCTGTTTGGATACTGGGATTAAATCAGGGTAGGGCAGAAGAGGCAGTAGGGATGTTTGGGAAAACGTGAAAAAGCATTTTAAAATTCTGTTTGGTATCACTAGTGTAGTGATGATCTTTACACGTGACAAGTTCACATGACTTTGCAGCTGAGCTGAGAAGGGCAAAAAAAGAGCAAGTGAAGCACGGTGTGATTGTTGCTCAGAGCTGATGGAATACGGCACACTTAAAGTGTAGCAGTGACATGACGGTAGACTGGACAGTCATGTGGGTCCTAGATCATCATGGCAGCATGGAAGACAAGTTGCTTTGAAGAAAAGAAAGGACATCCCTGCAGCCTGCTATGAGTCCATCAGTCACTCTGCTTCACGGACCACACCTCCATTCTCCAGCTCATTTCACATGATCATCACCTCATCTCAAGAACAGAGTGATGCATCTCTCTTTCTGACTGAGAGCAAGCTGCTTTTGAGATTAGATTTTGAGCCTTTAGAAAAGTCAGATCGCTTTGGATAGCTTCACACTTATCACAGAGAATAAATTAGTTTTTTAATGTATGCTAATTTCCCCTTGGTTTTTCCTTGAGGTGAAGTGAGGCAATGTTTTAAAGTGATTGCTTGAAATGAGATACAGGGTAGTTCACAAATGCTAATGTGTTTTGGGTAATGATGACTACCGATAGTGGAGCTTCAATGGGTGCCACTTTAGCTAAATAAATAAATGTCCTGAACAATTTTGGCTCATTTTCCAGTAGTTTCCACTTTGCAGGTATTTGAAATAGGCATGATCAAATTTAAGCTTGAGCTTTAGATTTGTGTGACATTCAGCACTGAACTGAGAATGCCTTTTAAATGCCAATTCAGTTCTTAAATTGGAATTCAATTTAAACCAAAATTGCAAATAGGATGCAGAATTGCAATTGCAAGTTGCAAGTGTAAATTAAAATTAATTTAAATTCCTAAAGTTCATATGACTATAATTTTTAACTTGTAAAGCCAAATTTGTCAAGATAAACTTTGAATGTTGGCTTTACAGAGCAAAGTTGGAATGTTTTGAAAACAAAATTTAAAAACATTGAAGTTTTTTAAAGGTAGAATGATAGATAAGGGTGAAAGACCCCTTAATTTCACAGAATTGCAGTTCAGTAAATTCCTCATCCTGTTATTCTGATTCAGTTTAAATTTACATTCATTGATTGAAAGGGAGCCAATTCTTCGATTCTGAATTTTCTGCTTGGCTTCCTCTCATTTACCCACATACCAAGCATCCTGGTGACTACATTTGGATAAATAGTACTCAAAGTGGACCGTCTTATGGCATGATCAGTGGGTGCACACGGGCACATGACTAGATGAATAATCTGGTTTGAAATGAAGCAGTGTTGGTGTTGACTGTAGAATTCCACATGTTAAACAGCTCTACAGAAAAGGAGCCTCCATCCCTATAGCTTTTAGCTTGTGGTGAGTAGTAACAGTCTTCCAAAGCGAGAGTGAATGTGTTAGACAAAGCTGTGATAGACAGTTTCTGCAGACTCCTCTTCAGTGTTGGCATCCTGACCGACCCAAATGACCCCTACAGCGTCTCCTCTCTCATCCAGATGGAGTGTCGTTCCTGGCCATAAGCTACGCCGGGTAAAGATTTTATTGTGGGGCAGATGCTCAGATACTACACAGCAGATACCCCAGGCGGTCTCTCAACATTAATGATCCAGAAAACGTTACAGGGATCACATCTCACTCTCCATTCACCCTCTTTCACCTACTCACACCTGGTCCCATTTTTCAATACCCAACATTTGGAAAACAAAAGCATACACACTCACACATGCAAGATAATTACTTACATTCTGGCAGAATTGTGACCGTTTAAATTTCAGCCAGTGCTTACTTAACCTTTTAAAGGGGTGGTTCACTGGGTTTTTTCTAGGCTTGATTGTGTTTATGGGATGCAGTCTAACATGTGTGAATGTTTCGTTTTTTTAAAAAACACATTATTTTTCACATAATTTACCTTTATTCCACACCGCTCTGTCCCTTCTCTGAGAAACGGGCTGATCTTTTCCTGTTTTTATGAAGCACCGCCCTCAGAAATATGTGATGGGCTCTGATTGGTTAGCTAGCCCAGTGTGTTGTGATTGGCTAAACCGCCTCTAGTGCGCGTCTAAACGTCCCGCCTCTCACCATGGCGGAATGTGCTCCGGTTGTATTGTAAACAACTGCATCGTTAAAATCGCTTGAAGATTATTATTGAAGAGAATCGTGCAGAACCTGTGCAAACACGGCTTTTAATGGTAGGCCTATGTTTTTTGTTTGTTGTTGACTCATATTTTTAGATACGCTGTTATTTGTAAATGCTACTGCTTATGTTAGCTTTTAATATACGGTTTTATCCTGATTAAAGCTTTAATACAGTACGGCAACTGCACGTGTGTGCATGTTTAACGCTTCTCATAGCTATATGAAAATAAGTGTATAATTGTAACAGTTCATTGTTGGAGGTGAGCTGAATGAGAGAGAGAGAGATGCAGAGCATGTGCAGAGCAGGGGGATGTGAGGAACAGTATTAAGAACTCCTGCTTTAGAACATTGATTTTGAAACTTGTGAATCCATTAGAATCCTTAGAAGACAGAATCGCGATTCATATATGAATAGATTTTTACTTGCACCTCTAGTTTTCTCTTCCTCTTCAGCGCAGCATGGCCTCGCCCCCTTTGCGGCGTGTTCCCGGAGGCGGGGTTTATCTGGGTTTGTGATGTCACGAACCCGGGAAGTAACTTGTTGTTTTTGTAGGCATTAAACTGCCAGAATTTTAAAAGACGATATCTCCTTTGCATTGAACTTTCAGCTTTGTAACTTTGCAGATATTGTTTATGCTCTAACAGCAACATTAGACACTAACTAACGTTAAAAAAGTGAAATGATTTAAGATATAACAAAGTGCTTAGCTCTAGAGCAGGGGTGTCAAACTCAATTCCTGGAGGGCCGGAGCCCTGCAGAGTTTTGTTCCAACCCTGCTCCAACACACATACCATGTAGTTTTCAAATAAACCTGAAGGACTTGAATAGCTGGATCAGGTGTGTTTAATTAGGGCTGAAACTAAACTCTGCAGGTTTCTGGCCCTCCAGGAATTGAGTTTGACACCCTTGCTCTAGAGTCTTACTTTGATTTTGTTCTTGTTTTTACTGTAAATGTGACAGCTTTGACAGTGCCAAAGGCCCGGCCTCTCTCGCACAAGGCACTTAATTCTTTGTATGGACAGAGTCCCAATGGCACAGTTCACAACACAAAAAAAAGGACAGTGGATTTGATTAAAAAAGAGAGCATGAGGGGGTGGGAAAGAGAAATGGTGTCCTCCCCACCCAAAAAAAAAAAAAACCCCCCCCTCCCCCTCTTTGGAAGAAAAGAGTTGGCTCAAATGCTATTAAAGTTTAACCATGTCTCGGTACCATCAGCAGGTGAGACACTGCCTCATGGAGACAATCCTGCCTCCCTGTCTCTATTTGACCTGAACATCAGTCATGAGGTACTTAACTCCTCTCCCCCTGCCAAGTGAGGATATCCTCACAGGAGTCATGAATCTCACTGGGTATAACTTCCTCGTCTATCATCTCCCACTGAGAATCACTCACCCACACCAGCCATCAATTCTTCTGTAACCAACCCCCAAAGCCAGACACACATTCAATTTACCTGCCTCTTGCCCTGAAAATCCCCCTAAAAGCCTGTCTAGCAAATCTCTGAGGATTGTAACCACAGAGGAGTGTAACTACTCTAACACAAAAGGTCCTGACTTATTGGCTTATTCGGATGAGTAAACAGACACACCGAGAGATAAACAGACAGGAAGAGTAGAAAAGTGAAGGGTTACGCACACTGACGATCCTTTCCGAAGTGCCTGCGCGGGAGATGGTGGTTCCGTTAAGCCCCACCAGCGAGGGCAGCGTCTGGGACATCCAGTTGGTGACCATGGCCATGGTGCTGAGCACCGCGCCAATTTTCAGGAGCGGAACGCTCATGTTGTCCCTCGGCCAGCCACCTGGCCCTAGTGCCCCCCCACACTCCCTGGCGCCAGAGTCCAGATGCAGCGTGCAGGAATGGACACGAACCTGATGCACCCTCCTCCTCCCTCTTCCTCCAGCCAAGGGACAGGCGGCTGCACGTGTACACAAGAGTCTCAAAACCAGCTCACATGTACCAGATGCTCGCATCCGACGGCATCACAGCGATGCACGAAACACGTTATTCTTCAGCCGAAGAGCGACTGCCAGTGCCTGACTCGCACTCCTCCGCTCCCTCTCCCTCCCTTCTTCTCTCTCTCTCTCTCTCTCTCTCTCCTCGCGCTCTTTCAAGATGCCATGATGCGCATTGGCTGCATCTATCTCTCTCTTTCTCTCCCTTCCTCTTCCCTCCCCTCCCCTGTCTCTCTCCAGCCTTGTTCCACATCCATCCCTCTGTCTTCTTCCTCTCCTCTTGCTCCTCTTGATCCCTCTCTTTTGTGAGCACAAAAAAATCAGAGAGTCAGGGGAGATGCATACCCCCAGATCTTTGTGCAACAATCTGCTGTTTGAAGCCTTCGCTGTTTGAAAGGTTTGTCTTCCCTGACACAGAGGCGGCTCACAGCTCGAGCTAAATTAGGATCTCTCTCCATGAGTGTATTGTTTATATGTGCGTGAAGAAGAGGAGCTGTTCTCCTGGAGTGTTTAATGAGGAAGAGGATGAGGCGTTCCAGTTGGCGGCTTTCCCCTGACAGCTCATCAATCACATGTGCTTCTGACACTCCCTTAGTCAAAGAGTAATGGGAAATCTGAATGCGGATGGGCACGGAGCTGGTGCTTGGCACTAACCAGAGCTGACTGCAGTCCATCAGCAGCCCAGCCATGCAGGCCACTCTCACTCTCTCCCACCATCCCCAGCCTGAAGCCACATAAGTCACATAATTAAACAGATGAGCAGGGCCGTGCAGAGACCTTTGGAGGGGCAGGTGCTCAAAGTATAAAAGGGGCACATGGAGCACGGCTTTTAGGGCTGTGCTCCTTGCTGAGACATGTATGTACAAAACGGATGCTTCTGTATTGATAGCAGCAAATGCCGTGATGCAGTTTTGAAAAAGAAACCGAACAGAAAAGACCATTTTAAGTTTAAAAGTTAAATAAATAGTTCTTTGCAACTCTTAATCACTCTGAAAATAGAAACGGAATTAAATTAGGCCTATTATTATTATTGAGTTTACAGGGTATGGTGGTTTTGCTGTTGTAAACACTACTGTTGTTGTAGAAAAAATATTTCTTATATTTTTTTAAATAGAATTATATTATAATCCTGTTATGAATTTATTCTTTTTTATTATTATAATGATACAAACAGGATTGATAAGTAGCCTATAAATCAGAGAATGAGAAAATTAGTATGAGCCTGTTTTATCAGGGTTGTGATAAATAATTTGTAAGGCACTCTACGTTTTTAAAATAAATACTGTAATAAAAAAAGTTCAAAGTAATAGTTTTTTAGTCAGATAACATAAAGACAAGACCCCTCGACGCCCTTTAAACTTTTCCCAATCAAACAGCAAGAACGAAAGAGAACAGGCACCTTTGTTTATATTGCTGTGTGTATAACGTTAGCTGCATTTTTAATATTTAATTTTAAAGAAATTTAATTTCGTCCCCTGCACTTTATTTGGCAGTTTGTCCTCACTAGAGGCTTCTAGATTTAATTCAAAGAGACAGTACAATAGTCTATGCCGTTTTATTCGTATCCAAAATGAGGAGAAGTGAATATCTGGAGCGCTCACACTCTCATGCAGTGTATGTTTAATTCATACTCGAAGCCGGAGGTCGCGTGCAGAAAGTCCAAAACAGACTCATAGAAGGAATGACTTATGACGCTAATATGGACAAAAGCATCTGGCTATCGCTGTAGCTGAGCTGAATCAAGCAGAAAGAAATGTGAAGACAATAAACACACGATTGCGAAAATATATGGTTTATGTGTTTTTTAAGTTTTCTCCAGGTAATAAACTTTATGAATAATGCAGTACTGATTGACATATAATTTAGTAGCCTATAGAAACTATACATTTCCTGCCTTATTCTGTGATAAAAATGGGGAAAAGGTGCTCGTAGTAGCCTTTATAAACCGATCATAAAATTGTCATTAGGAAAATATTGAACAAAAATATTATAGCCCCTTACTGCAGCTAAGGTTATTTCCACAGGCTACAAACAGCAATATAAACAACAGCTGTGCATGCTCTTTTCACGCAGTTCTTGTATAATAATAATAATTTAATAATAGTGCTGAAAACTCCACTTACCGGCAGCCACGGACGTTATGAAGGCATCCTGGTAGTGTGCTACATTAAAGGTGTCTGAATGTGAGGGATAGTCCCTGATGAGATCGTCAGGTGAAAGGTCATCATCATGTGGATAATTTTATTTACGACTAAATTATTATTCATTTATTTTCCTAATAGTTAGATTGGGCAGGCCTTCACAAAATGGTATTAAAAAATAAATTAAAAATTGCCTTGACAAAAGGGCACTTTGGGCATCAAGGGGAAAAGGGGCAGGTGCTCAAGTACCCATCGCACCCCCCTCTGCACGTGCCTGCAGATGAGCCACGTGGAGGCTGTTCAACCTTGAGCTATGGACTGTTGGAGAACAGTGCCATTCAAGCCTTAAGTAGTACTAAGTATGTACAATGTCACAGTTCCTCACTCTTTACTTTTCCTCACTCTTTAAAACAACCTGTTCTATTATAATACCTAAATGTTGGTAAATAGCTTGTTTTATCTTCACTAGTTATTTACCTCAGGTATTTTCTCACAGATATGTTGAGAGTGACTGAGATTTGCAGCAGAATAACAACAATCAATGAAAAGTGACAACTGCCTGAGAGTGTGGTCTCAACTCACCTGATGCGTCTGTACGTTTGAGTTAAACCAGCTCAACACTGCCATCATGTGTTTGTATATGAGTGCTGCAACTACTGTAAAATTTGGAAGCCTATTGACGGCACTATGTGTCATTTTTTTCAGTGCAAAAATACTTCTTTTTGAGTTTGGCATGGCACTGCCTGGCAGGCAGGAGTATTTGGCAGAGCATAGATACACATGTATCTTATGCACTCTGTGAACTTTACAGTATTAACTAGTCACAGCCTGCTGGCTGCCAGGCTTCCAGAGCAATCTGTTTAGTTTGTTTTTGTGTCACATCAATAGGAATCCAAAGGTTACACTGAACACCATGACCTGATTTCTCAGTAATATAAACCACTCTAAAATGGATTGTCAATGGGAAACCACCATTTAGAGATAATACAATTATCAACAATTATTTTTTCCCTAGCAACAAGCCACTTGTAAACATGTTCCCAAAAATGAAAATTGTCATCATTTACTCAGATGTTTTTTTTTTGTATGACTATCTATCTTCTGTAGAACACAAAATATGGTTGGCAGAATGACCATATAATGAAAATGAATGGATGTCTCAAAATTTTTAAAATGACCACAGGCACTGTACAAGTAGCCCCCGCAAAAACCTTGTATGAGGAAAAGACTGAAATGCACATTTTTATATGCTACAATCAACAGTTGCCATTTCGCAATAACGGTCAAATCTCATGTGCACTTACATACACATCAGGTTTAGAGACATTTGAACACGCATAGAATTTTCATCTTTACCATACACTAGCGTATACAGCATATGTATAACTATAACTGGTAGAGCATAGTGCTAGCAATGCCAAGGTCATGGGTTTCATACTCACAGAAAACTCATACTGATAAAATGTAGAGCCTATAAATGCACTAAGTTGCTTTAGATAAAAGCACCTGCCAAATGCATACATGTAAAATTGATCTGCAACTGTCACGACACAAATCTAACACCTCACCCACAGCTTTCACAAGCTTTACTTGCAAAGAGAGAGCAAGCAACACTGATTCATTTAAATGACCCCAAAAACAATGTTTCTCTGTGTAGGTTTTTTTTTTAAGTAGGACAAATCATTTTCACCTACCTGAGTACACTAACCTCACAAACTGAAGGTTTTCACCAAAACTACATTAGCCTTCTTTGAGTGAAAACACATTTTTTTTAACACACTTTTAAGACAGAGATGCTGACAGTTCATCTGAGGTTATTTAGATATGGAAATACACTGAGTATCCAAATACTGTCAGATGTACTTAGCACTTGTTGTATTCTCCAGTGCAACAGTATATTACTCTGGGCCTGCGTTTGATAGCCTCATAAGATATATCAGAGTGAGAATTGATTTTGGAAACAGAGGACAAACAACCTTCTCATTGTTCTAATCATTAAAGTAAACACGGAACTGTCCTTCTCCCTATTGAATACATTTCATGAGGTCGTTTGTGGTAATGAGGTTTTGCATGATCACGTAGCTTGTTCTGTGCTAATGTCCACTAGAGGATGCTGTTGTTCAATAGATGGCCGTAGGCCCCATCTCTCCTGTGAATGAACAGGTAGAATCAGTAAGGAGACAACATGCTTTTTGTTCTGACCAGTAAGGATCATGACTTCATCTAAATGAGATCAGAGTGAGACTTGACATGGTTACGTTCACACAGCAGCAGAATATGGTTATCAGTTTTGTTTAGAGTGCAGTTAGTGCTAAATGCGATGTCTGCATTCTTTAAATGTGTTGCGGTCACAACCGAAATGTGTGAGAGAGTTTGATATGTGGTGAATGAATGGAACCAGTAAATTTTTGGCTGAATTATTCCTTTAATAATCCACTAAAACAGAATCAGGAGAATATATTATAATTAAATGATTATTTATTATTTAAATATGTAATTATTTCTACTTGAGCTAAGAAAGTTTTGCCCCCAATACACGTCTACTTTTACATGTGACAAAATATGCTTTTAGTAACCAGGTTT
Source organism: Sinocyclocheilus anophthalmus (assembly GCA_018155175.1). Lineage (NCBI taxonomy): Eukaryota > Metazoa > Chordata > Actinopteri > Cypriniformes > Cyprinidae > Sinocyclocheilus > Sinocyclocheilus anophthalmus. The sequence goes on from JADLZN010007222.1 coordinate 65,738, forward strand.
TTTTAGTTAGGGGATATACTAGCAAGGCCATGCTAACCAGCCAAACTTTATCCCCTCGGTTTATGCAGACATTATTCAATCCACTCCTGTTTAAACTCTGACTATGTGAACCATACAGCGTGACCTGTTTGTACTGCAGGGGGGGGGGGGGGGGGGGGGTCACAAAGCGTTGCATGTTTTCTTGCCTTCTTGCCCCACAGGGCCGCAGGCCTCTCAGTCTGCTATTTCTGTCCACAGCACTCACATCCTCTAATTAATGATCTTACTCATATTCTCACACTCACATACATACACACACATGTCGCAAGAATGCATTCACACAAGCAGACATACACAGCACACATATACACACACATACATGTTCAAATGCAAGCTGCCGTGTTTATCGAGCACTCGGTGCTAAACATTCATTTAAAATCTGATTGTGGTGCTTGCCTTTAGGGTTTCTGGTTTAAAGGGCATTTTTAATGTGTTCACACAATTTAAATTAACTTCAGCTGCAGAGCGCAGTGCTTCTGGCTACCTGCAAGTGGCAGTGAAGATCTAGAGTTTCACAAATGTCCTCAGAACCTCTCCAAGGACACCGATTTACTATTCAAGAACCTGTACCATAATAAATGTGTCTGCTCGGCATGTCCAAGACCACAGTCACTGTCTTGTAAATGCTTTCCTACACCTGCACATGCACAAAGAATTCAGCCAACAACACATCAAATATTCACCACTCTCAGTTTGCAAACACAACAAACTACACAAGGCATTGTTTTACACATCAACAAGCGCGGAACCTTTTTAAAGGGATAGTTCAACAAAAAATGAATATTTGTCATCATTGACGTCAGTAAAACCTGTTTAACAGTCTTCATGAGGGTAAGTAAATACTAACAGGATTTTTATTTTAGAGTGAACTTCCCCCAATCATAGTAGATTCCTCTTCACACAATCACAATCGTAATGCATCTATATGCAGCTCAGGTCTGAACCGCAGCTGTTGCTTACAGATCAGTACGGATAGTAAATGCTTTGTGCGTGTGGGATTTTACAACAGAGATTCCCGAGAGCGTGTGCTGAACAGCGGCTGCTCGAGAGACCACTGCGTACATAACATGCAATGTCCATCTCACTTTCCCTCTGCCAGCACTTAACTACTGCCCAAATCCCGCTAAATAATGCATCCCGTCACCGCCAGCCCTGGATCCTGCAGCGTCACAGCACCATGAACACATCAACTCCCATTAGGCTATGTGTTCTGAGAAATATTATCGCTGTGATGTAGGCCTGTTACGCATTTATCCATGTGCTACAAACAGACATTGACAGTGCTGAATGAGGGATGACTGAGGCCACCGGCTGGTTAACCGTGTCTTCCCATTTTATGCCAACGTTACCTTTCCAATGATAAATATGTCTAAAATGGCAGCATTATTGAGCTGGTGCTCAGCAGGGAACAGGATGTTCTGTGAGATGAAGCACTTTGGTTGCAGAAGAGGTTTTGAGAGCTGATGCTGTAGGGATGCCAGTGTGTAATTTCCTTTTATGAGTGATGGGTGTGAGTAGAAGCTTAAAGCTAAAGTGTGTAATTTTTTACACACTTTCTCCTATCACAGGTTAATGTACAGAGTTAACTATGAGTATTTCAGTTTCAGCTTGTTTTTTTAATAGATTTATTGTAGGCCTCTTTGTTATATTTTGATATATGTATATGAAGTACATAATGGCCAGATTCCATCAATGTCAAAGTTTTCATTGTCACTGTGTTAATTTTAAGGACCACAATGGAAAGCCAATACAGTAATTATTATTATCAACTGATAAAAATTCTATATAGCAAAAAAAAAAAAAAATTCGCTATTTTGTCTACAATAAAATAAAAAAAAAACTAAAATCAATTGTTTTAAATAATACAAGTGAATTTAGGCATCACAACATTATAATGTGTAATATGATGGATATTCAATAAAGATTCCATTTACTGTAACAGTTTTTTTTTTACTTTAAGTGAGCTTTAGATGACAGCAAATGTAATCTAATAATGTAAAAACAGGGAAATGAGCATGAACTATTAAATATAATATATTTGCTGATACATCCAGCATCCAACCTATACGCTAAATGAAAAATAACAATAATCTGCAATATTGAAAACTGATATGGTATTGATATATAGTGCATCCATAGCTACTTTTAATGTAATATTTAATCTAATTAGTAATAATGTCTTAGATCTAAAATTTAAATTCAATATATCTAAATTAATCTAAAATTAAAATTAATTATGTCTAAAATGATTTCTGTATCATTTGTCTACTGGAAATGCCCGGTCAAGTTGAATGCATTGCATTGTGGGATACAGCACTCCCCGCAGTGTGCTCGGTGGGATACTGCAAATGCAGCAGGTCATTTAAGTATACTATGCATACAGAAAATTAGCATATTTTGCACATTATACATACTGTATATATGGCAAAATAATATGATTAGCATGATAGCATGCTGTTCCAAATGTAGCAAATCATTATTTCTGCAAATTCCCTTGTTGTCACGAGTAGCAGAGAAATGAATTCACCTTTAAGGAATATAAAAACTGCACTGTTATTTATTTAAGATTTTTTTCCAACCTTGCATGCACCAGCTTACACATGCACACAGCGTTTGAACAGGGCAGAACATGGCTGCAAATAGAGCCAAGCAGTCTCCTCTCCTCACATCCTTTGCCAATATGGCTCAACACTGCTGTTGTGAGGGGACACAGAGCCATAGCAATAGCATCCTGGCCTGTTCTACTTATGACCAGCCCCTCTGTATGCCACGATGAGTCAATAGGCGTGAAGAGAAAGAGATCTTTAAACCGGAGCAGTGGCGTACTAGCCGAATGCCTCACTGTCTCTCTAGGTGAGAATAAGACTGCTTTGCCTCCCCATTGAGTTAATGATGCTGTGCACATTCATCTCACAACCGATTACAATGATCACCGTTTGCATTTTCTATGCCTCAATGACCCAATTATACCCACAGCCACGGAGATTAATTCTGTGAATAACATTCTGTGAACACTGACTCGACATGCTGACCCTTCCTGCTGATCTGAACTAATCAAACATTCGTTCTGTGGTGGGAAATGAAAAAAATAAATCCCGTCCGTTCTTGTAATTTGACTAATTACTGATAGAAAATTAGGTGTCTTAAGCCTGAGTGAGAGGAAGCTGAGGCCACAAAAAGGCCTGTTAATTGAGGTTACCCCACACGGTTATGCATGTCGTCTAAATGCCTGTCTGCCCGCTTCTGGGTTTGGCCTTGACGCTGTCTTTGAAAATAATTGGCTTTTCAGTTTGAAGCTGAATGAAAGCAACTGCCCATTTGAGCTGGACTTACTCTCTTTAAATGATGCTATATATTAAAAAGGAAGTAAACCTTTTTAAAAGTACTTTTGGTACTTCGACTCAAAACCAGGTTTAAAAAATAATCTCTTTGCGGTTTACTTGTGCCTAAATAATCCAGATCTGACACATATTAAGTGGATCCCTTTATATGCTAAAGCTAAAATAAACAATAATGGTGTTAATAACCTGAAACATCCCTGTAGAAACTGTATGGGTGGGGGGGGGGGGGGGGGGGGGGGGGGGGGGGGGGGGGGGGGGTGGGGGGGGGGGGGGTGGGGGGGGGGGGGGGGGGGGGGGGGGGGGGGGGGGTGGTCATACAGTGATGCCGTTTTTTGTTAACAATATAGTCTTTATCTTGGCATGGCTCATATGTTCACATTAATGCAATCTGTTTGCTGAGTTGCTCTTAAGAGTTATGTACTATTATGTATGTAATATTCCTCTGTATTCAAACTGTGTGACTGTAAACCATTAGACCAAGGAGAAAGCACTGGAAAGCTATTACCCATATGTAACACGTAACACGTGACACCTGTACTGACAAGATTCTGGAAAAGTATTATGACCCAGTCGAACTAAGCACATATGCAGCATTAGCCAAGTATTCGTTGCTAATGGGACTTAAAAGGTTATTTTCAGTGGCTGTGCTTACATGGAACCTAATAATCAGATTATTAGTGCAGTTCCAATAATAAAATAAAAAATAAAAAAAGCATGATAACTCGCTTGAGGGGGAGAGTATTTAGCGATACAGAGGAAAATGTATCTATTAAGTTGTTGTGAGTTATCCGGGACACCCCCCCAACCCCGGACTGCAACTAAAAATGCTGTATTAAAGGGGTCCTATTATGCTCTTTTACAAAGTCTTGATTTTGTTTTGGGGGTGTACTAGAACAGGCTCTCATACTAGGTTGTTCGAAAAACACATTATTTTTCACATATTTTACATGATTACAACACCTCTCTCCCCAGTCTGGCATGAACGGCTCGAATAGTTCCTGTATCAAATGAAGGCCCGCCTTCTGAAATACGAAATGTGCTGTGATTGGTTAGCTGGGCCAGTGTGTGTTGTGATTGGCAGCACTCAGCACTCGGAGCTTGTGGTCGGGAATGTCCTGAACCCGGAGCCACCTGCGAAGTTCAGTGTAAATATTGTGTCAAAATCATTTCCACTTATCCGCGATTTAGACCCGGATGATTGTAACCACTCTAAGTTCGTCTGCCTTGTGGAAACTTGCGCATCTCCGACATAGTGATAACACTCGTTGCCTTCTCTAGTGCAGCTCAACCAGGTCTCGTCCCATTCGTCGATATTTGTGATATCACAAATCCCGGAAAATATGCGTTGTAGTCCAAACGAGTCGTTCGTTGGAGTTTTTGAAAAGTTAAAAATTTCCTTTTGAATTGGGCTTTGAACTTTGTAACTTTGCAGATCATTTTTATGCTCAAGCAGCAACATTACAGACTAACTAAAGTTGAAAAAGTGAAAAAGCATAATAGGACCCCTTTAAGCATGCTAGGCCAGTATTTGGCGATATCACTTTTTATCGAAACACTACGCACCCATGCACATACCTATAGTCTGAACATGTAACATGCAGGTGCATAATGTCACAAATTTTCACAAATTCGCATTTTTGTAGTTTATACAGAGACGATAACGTATACTTTTCAAAAATTTGCACTTTGTTTCTGTTTTCAGCCTGTTTGGGGGGCAAACACTGTTGTGTAAACGAATGGCCAAAACGCATTAAAAAAAATTCTGTATACATTGTGGAAAAAAAGCTGATGATGGAAAACATCTACAAACATTTATTTGATGAACAATTGTGATTGTAATTGTGATTATTAGTTTAATCATTATGCAGCTTGACTAAAATAGGCCTAAGACTAAAATTGCCAGAATTTTGGACAACTTAACTAAACAAAAAACAGGATAGGATGATTAAATATGATATAAATTAAAAAGGACATTTGACACGAATGTATACAACAAATAATCCTAACCCTTATCTATCATCCTTGGTTCAGTAGATCATAATACAGTACTATCCTCATGGTTATTGTTTACATACCAAGAGCAAACCATTTATTTATTTATTTACTTGAAATATGTTTTTGTGATATTTTGATTCAATTTGTGAAATTTGATTATTATTTGGGGAATTTTTTTTTTATTGTTCACATGGGACCCAAAAATAGACAAAAACAGATCAGACTTAAATATTTAAAGGCAATTAATATGGCTGCTGTGAACAAGCAGAGCAAAAGATGGCATGTAACACTCAAGAGACTGAAGAGAATTTCGTTCTGACAAGTGAACTCAATTCTCTACACCTGCTATGTTGGCCTGACCCACCTTCTGACACGGAAACATTCAGTCTCTTACGCCCAATCAAACAACTTGATTTACCCAAGTAGAATGTGTTCCTGAATCAACATCCTTTTTTGCCATGGACCAACATTACTATCAACCATTCATAGTCCTAACCCTAACATACACCTGAAATAAAAGGGAAATTTTTGGCTGATAAGGATGAACACTCAAGCTCCTAAAAGCGATCCTAAGCCTAACCATAAAATCTGATTGTTTTTTATGGGAATGTTGATCCAAAAACAGCAAACATGTTGACACATCCTACTGGGTAAATCACATTAAACTGGCACCCCCTATTACATTTGCATTTATGTTTTAGCAGATGCTTTCCTTACCGAAGCGGCACACAGTTAAATGAACCAGTAGCGTTATTGGCAATTGGCATGACAGGTAACTGAAATTACACAGAGCTTGTAAGCTCTGTTTAAACCTTCAGATGTGTTATCCACAAAGAAGCTGAAATCCACAAAGCCTCAGGATCAGATGGTGTACGCAGCAGAAATCCGTGCTGAACTTGCTGTGCCAGTCTTCACTGGACCAAAGGGTCCCACTGCTGTAGAAAACCTCCTATATCACTCTGAAAAACATGGACAAGTCTCACAATCCAAACAGCTACCTATATCTCCTACCTTTCTAATCAGTTTCTAGAAGAGGTACAGGCTTATATTCTGGCAACCACTCATTTAATATCCAAAGATCGTCCTCACAACTTGCCATTGAGGCAGCATTGTTTGTTTCCCTTTGAATCTCGTTCCCATCCGTTTATGCCAAGAACTGCTCCCAAACAATACCATAGCCAAGAAATACACCAGAATCCCTGATGTGCCCTTCTAAAGCCATCTCATATTTTATGAGCAAGAGGCAGGCACAAAGACTAACAGCATTTTTGGTTACAGTGTCTGTGACCTATTACGGTGCTGTCTGCATTGGAACATGCTGGGTAGCTGTTTGTGATGCCTGATCAAAAGAAACAAGTATAATACAAAAGTTCCTATCAAGGAAAGTTAGTTCACTCAGCAGCCTCAGACTTTGCAATGCCTCCGGGCACCTATTTTGGGCATGTAAGATCAACGCCCCAGTTAACATTTCATGGTAGGGTCAATGTAGGCACGATTTGGGCTTGAGGTATCGACCCCAAATGGCTTTCTCCACAAGTTCCATGTCAGCCCTATATGAATTAGACCCAGTCAGATTCTATATGAGACTCATATAGGCCAGTTCATATAGGGCCAATGTGGAACTCATGGACAAACATATTTGGGGCTGATACCTCAAACCCATGGCGTCCCTACATTGGCCCTAGCATGAAATGCTGTAATCTATTTGAATGGGAAAATGATGAAAGTGCAAAAACTGCAGGTCAAAATCACATTTAAATAATATTCAGTTATTACTGATTTCAAATCAGAAATAAGTCTGACATGAACTGTCCCAAAGCATATTTCAAGCTGGTCCCGCCAATGCGCATATGCAGTCCTATGTGCAAGTTTTAGGTTTCTGTGGGAACCGGAGTTTCTAACAGCAATGCAGCAATGACTTTACCAATTGGCAATTGGCTCTTTAATTTAGAAGACGGGACTTGCATTACTAGAGCCGCCCTGGAGCCACCATATTATGTGTTGCAGTATTTCCCATTCATACAGTACTTGTCAAAAGTTTGGAAACATTATGATTTTTAAATGAAGTCTCGTATGCTTACCAAGGCTCACCAAGGATCATGTGACACTGAAGACTGGAGTAATGATGCTCAGAATTCTGCTTTGCTTCATAGGAATGCATTTACAAGAATACCATAGATAGAAAACGTTATTAATTGGTTGCCTTGGTGAACATGAGTGACTTTAAAAATTGTAATGTTTCCAAACTTTTGACAGTACTGTGGCAATACCAGTGCACTGTCTTGATACTACCTACTAACATCATTAAATGTTAAAATGATGACATTAAATGAAAAATAAAACAAAACAGAGGATATATAGGCTAAGCTTGCAGGCTAAATGGTTAACGGTTTGCTAAGCAACTTAAAAACGCAAAGGTTGAGAAGTGTTTAATTTCACAATCTACAACTGTGGTTATATGCTATTATATGTAACAGTTTAAAATACATTTACGGTCATAAATACAGTTCAGATGACACACATCAAATAATTTTAAGGCTCTAAGTAGAGTATTCATTAAAAGTACTTTTAGCCAGTGGAATTGCTTTGGGGTCCTTTAGGTAGACTCACCTAAAAAGAGCTCCCCCCCCACCCCCATTTTGGCCATTGGCACCTGCACTTCATTAGTTGATCTACCAATGACTACAATTCCACATTCATGTATAAGCATCATCACTTCAGTTTAAAATGTCATTATGACAAATGTATGTATCCTTCATGTACATGTATGTATACTGTACATGTATTGATGCATATGCAGTGTATATTACAAATATCATTGGCCTCTTGACAAATTGCTTTTGTTCTTCTTTTGTAAGTCACTTTGGATAAAGTGTCTGCTAAATACATTATTGTAAACAAAAATGTAAATGTATATTGTCATGTCAATTAAGCCTTGATGATCAGTAAAGTTGGCATCAAAGAATCCTCATAATACCATAAGACTGTTTTGAAGCTTTAGCTGCAGCAGGGTCACAGGTAACAGGTAAACAAAGTGTTTCAAGTCTTTGTAGCCTACAGTATAGCACAGTAGAAAAAACATGGAAAGATATATTCTGTTTTTGTAAAACGTGTCTGGATAAGTGCATATGATTTTGAAAAATGGGTCAGTGGCCTCTAGCATTCTATAGATGGAAAAAAATGTTTACCACATCAAACATGATGACATCAAGTGGGCCATAAAGATTGTGTGTCAATCCCTGTCTCGCAAGAACCATTTTTTCCTCAGACCGTGGGACTACAGTACATGTATTCACTTTCAAGCGCTCCGAGTGTGAAAGACTAGTGACATTTCAGGAACCAGCCGTAAACTGCTACAGTTTTCTGTGGTAAAGATAATAAAATTGCTCGTAATACACTAATTACTAATTAGATTGCCACTGATTTAGAGCTAAATGTTGGCGAGAGACTGGCACAAAAAGCCCCTACTGGACCCTAGCAGACAAAAGCACAAATTCTTTGAGTGCTCATTAAGGCAACGCAAAAGAAATAGATAAATCCCACTAATTAAACCATCGTTGTTTATATGATGCTACTGTGAGAGTGCAAATGGTCATTAAGAGACCGAAAGGTGTTTGGAAGTGAGGGTCAGTGCAGATTCAGAGATGACTCTGGTGTGAAACACGAGCAAACTTTCTTCCAGAAATTGCTTTTAAACAGGATATGAATGTGAATGTAGACTGTATAATTTAATGAGGAGGCTGCTGTAATTACTTGAACAGCTACGGACGTATAAATCACAACACATCCCCAGACCAGCGCCTTAATGGGAAATGTTCTTGAGGAGGAAAAAAAGATTCCACATTTAATGCAGTGAAGAGTAAACTTCTACAATTTCAAAATGAGTAATGTGTCCAGAGACTGTGGTTTCTACACAGATTTGTGTGTTTAGTTTGGCATTTAGAAACGTGTTTATTGCTACAAACGGCTTCCTTTCTGAGAATTAATTCCTGTTACATTTAGACTAGCATGTTCTGCCGGACAGAAAATTACAGTGACTAATGAGAACACGAGTGAAATATATTAGCATGCCAGTTTTTCAGTTGTGGGCGTAAAAAAAAGGTGATAAAGCGATCATTTAGATAAGATGAAGTGTAAAAGGCAGGCAAGGATGGTACTAAGTCGAGTGTGTGTCTCCATACACTCCACTTGTCCTACTAATTCGGCAGCTACTGTAGGACTCTTGTGGTCCATGTCCCACCAGTGGCGTTCAGTAATTGCGTGTACAGCTCATTGATCCGTTTTGTGATTGCACAAACTAAAGAAAGAATGGGAAAGTACAGGGAAAAATAAGCAGGCAAACGAGAGGGCTTTTTAATGTGATGAAGAGGATAGTTCGCATTGTCATCAAAACGTGACATGCAGGAACTTTGTTCGTCCTTTCTTCCTCAATGACCTTGTACATTTGTGCACGTTTGCATACATTTGCTAAATTGTCTTTAAGTGTTAATGTGTTATTCATTATTATTATATTATTTTCAAGGTAAAAATATATCTTAAAAAACGTCATGAGCTATTAATTCATAAATGTGTGTTAAATGTGTTTAAGGAGTCACATCACGTGACAATACAACCTGACCTAACATTGTCTTGTAAACATAAAAAGTCAAAAGAAAATTTGACACTTGTCTTTTAATAGCAAAATTAATTTTAACACAGAATGCATGTTTCTGCTAAAACTATGACTAAAAAGATTGGCATAGTTGGTCACCATCTTATGTTGTCTATTCATTGTTGGATCATAGGATTTGGGATTCCACCAAGCTTCTTAACTTAACCTGCAAAACATCTTTAGTCATCCTTTTTTTTTCTAGAAACACCATTCCACATTAAGGTTTTATACTACCGTGTGTTAGTTCACCAGCATAAACCAGTCCTATCCGGCATGAGAACTCATGCTAGTCTAAGCTGGTCTTTTCTGCAGAGTTGTAAGCAGCAATTTCAGATTTCTCAAATGCCAGGCAAATACTCCTGTAGCTTTTCATTCTATTCAGTGTATTAGCAGTGCACTTAGGTGAAGAGCCATGGCCCATAACAATGAGATCCTGGCTATGCATCCGTAGCATGCTATCACATTGCTAATCCATTCAGAATAATGCAGGGAATGTGAAATGAGTCCTCCCTAAAGACAAATTTTCCTTTATTAATATGTAACACTTCATGCCATTTTTCCTCATTAAAAAATGTCTGTTTGCAGACCTTCTCAGAGTGTTGGTAATTTGAAGCGCCATGTAAACTGTAAATGACCACAGTCAAACCTGCATGTGAATCTGTGAGAGGATTAGGAAGTGCATGTATCTGTTAAATTTATTCTACTTTAATACAAAATAAAGCAGAAATTGGTATGGATTTACTAAATATGTTTTTCAACATGTCTGCATGAATTACTTTTCTGTAATGGGATTTAAAGAGATAGTTCACCAGAAAATGAACAATCTGTTATCATTTACTCCCCTCATGGTGCGCAACAGCGAATGAGACATATCAACATTTCCTCCACAGACCAAGCTAATGTATGGCCTTACAAGTCTGAATGGATTACTTCTATGATTTTTTTTGTCATTTCAGTAGCCCCAGTGTCTGTTTATTTGTGTTGAATGGAAAAGAGCACTATAGACATTCTGCGAATATTCTGTGGGTTCCTCAGAAGAGAGGAAGTCGTACAGCTTTGGAATGATATGAGGCTGTATAATTGGCATTTTCAGGTAAACTGTTCCTTTAACAATTACTAAAAACCATTTATAGTCCCCACACGTGAAACTAGCATTTTAAGAGGACAAAGGCAGTAGAAACTTGTACGTCTGACTACATCTTCCTAACGCAAGAAATAAATACAGACAGAGGATCCGTTCTGTCACTCTTTTTTAATAAAGCTTTCCAGAGAGCTCGAGCCCCAACAAAGGTATCAGCCCAACTGCAACCATCGATCCCCGGCAAGCCTAACGAGAAAAATGTGTACGTCAGGCTGCGAGGAGCTCTCTGTCTCTGTTCCTGTCAAACTCCACTTCTCCCTTCTCCTCTCCCACGGCTGCACGAGGCAGATTGCAGGAGAGAGGTGTGGAGAGCGAGAGGAGAATTCTGAAGGCGTCTGAGTGGCCAGGGGGGCCTCCTCCTGCGGCAGCCATATTCACCTCCCCCCAAGAGTGCTGACATATCTGTCCTTGCTTGCTACAAGCTCAGAATTAAGATGGCAGCTCATGCACGATGTATGTGTTAGCGGCTGTTTTGCAAGAATTCTTTTGGGTTTTTCTCGTCCATTATGCAGCGTAATGGCTTGGATGCTGTCATTCCTTAAATCTAATCTCTACCTTTGTCTCTCTGTGTCAGTATTTTCTCTCCTCCACTGCTCTTCTTGCACCTCTGGATCGTAGTGAAGCCATATCGCTCAAAGAACATGGCAGTCAGCAGGAGACAAAGCCTTGAAGCTCAGTCTCAGAGAAATGTCACATGCATCACAGTCACCTCATTTATCAAATCAGAGAATCCCTATCATACTCGATTTCACTCTCTATCCCTCCTCCATGGGTGTTTCCTCTGGGAGGCAAGAGATGTCTCCTTAAAAAATATTACATGCAAAAATAGCTGACCGTACAAATATAAAATTATTACTAAATATACAGTAGATGATTAAAAACTAACGACTAACACTGTCCCAACATTAACACCCATATGGGTGAAAGGGAAACCTCCATGACACAATGATGGCTACTTACTCTGTAAATATTGAATAAAGCCCACCTATAAAGTCCACAACTAGCTTAGAAATGAACTTAAATGGAAATGGATGGACTAATTACAAAGTAAACAACTCATCCAACTCAGACATCATAAGTTTCGCTCTTGCTCGAACTGGAATGAACTTGAAATTATGAGGCGGTTGTTAGTAAGCATTTATTTCTCTTAACTTAAAGCTGCATCACCTTAGCTGCAACTTTTATGACACCTGCATGCTTACAGAGGATTAGAAATGAAGGTGACTGAAAAAGTAAATAAAAATAGTAGCAAAGTTAAAAAAGATACCTGAAATATTCTTGTTATTGTATTATTGTAGTTATTTTTTAAGCAATATAAAATAATTAATAATAATAATAATAAAATAAATAATTCAGAATTAAAAATTCCATAAACAATTTGACTATGGTCTAAATAGGTGTTATAATAGAACACTAAAAAAATATATAAAAAAAAGATTTATATTCTAGAATTAACAGAATGTTGATAGTGTCAGCTGAATACCTTAATTAAAAAAATCACAAGTAATGACTGTAATTCTACTGAATAAAGGTCTCTGCACAATGAGTCCGAATTTTTCGCACGTTGAAAAATAAATACGACCTCACGTTGTGTCAATCATGTTTACACACTGCCTCCGAAACTTTCGTCCATCTAAAAAAAAAATTCTGCATTTTTTCCCCCGATTTTCTGCGTTTTCGCATCCGTAGAAAGCATTTTGATAGGAAGGATGACGAATACGAAAAAACCCGGAAAAACACATACGAAAATTTCGGATTCCGTGTACAAGGACCTTAATAGGAAAAATATTTGCTAGACTGATTCGACTGTTAGATAAGCACAAGTATAAAGTGATATTCTAATCAACATATTTGAAATTACATAGCAATGGTGAGTCTGTGTAGCCAGTGTGACTAAAGTTGAGTTAATTAAACATTAATTAAGTTCTGAAGTGTGATTTGAAGTTCAAATCTGATGGCAGGGTTCCACATTGTCTCCTTTAATTGTGCACATCTCAGAAATCTCAATGTGTTGAGAGTAGCATTAAACTAAGATAATAAATCATACATGTGTTTTTTGTTTTTCTTTCTTTTTTACAAATCTGTGTTTATTTTTTAAAACTTCCTTATTTTTCAACATGGATGTAAGCTATTTTTTGTGAATGTTCAAGACTTCCCGCTTCATTAGCCACTTCAGGTCACATTTGGACACATTTAAATCTAGCCTGAAGACTCATTTATTCTCTTTAGCCTATGATGTTGCTTGAGAATATTGGGTTATATAGTTGTTTATGGTCTATTTTGCACGCTTTTATTTGTATCTTATGAGTTTTTTATTTGTTGTTGCTTTTGATATTGTTTAATAATGTTTAAAATTGTACAGCACTTTGGTACAACACTTGTAATTTAACTAGATTTAACTAGAAGAATAACAAAGTGCAGTAAACGGTAAAACTATATGTGTCTTTATGATTACAATAATTAATTTAAATAATATGATAACAAATACCATTTTGTATTTCAAGCAGCATAACTGACTATTTTTGTACAGCTAAAATAACTGGAAGCGAAATGACACCGGAAGCCTTGCACATTCAAGATACAAATGGCTGTGATGCTCTTACATTAAAAATAAGATACAATAACACTGTTCTGTATCTCAAGCAGACTATGGCTGAAGGCAGTAGAGATGTTCCACTTGTGGTTCACTATTTAAGAACAAATAGTGTGAATATGAATTATGAATAAAAACTGAGAAAAAAGTTAGATCTGCTTTGTTATTTTTTGCAGGATGCTTAAACACCCTTTCTGGAGTCTCTTAGTAGATTTATACACACTCCATTATAAATAAAATATATAAAGACTTGTTCTGGTCTACAGTATAACAAATGTGTTTTTACAAATCGGTTAAGAGAATGATTTAAATGACTCATTCAAACATAAGTGACGTAAAGATGTGACCCGCAGAAAGGGTCAGTCATCAAATCTGAACAAATCATTTTGGTGAACGAATTCAAACTGATCAGCTTTAAGCCCTAATCATACCCAGATTCCAGCCAAATACAAATACAGAAATGATCATTTTGTCATTGAAACAGAAAGAGTTTGAAACAGATTACACTCCTGGTGTAAGGTAAATCTATGCCTTTTACACGGAAACAAGTCCATCACACACCACTGTAGTTGTTGGTTCCTTCTCAGTACAGTGTTTCTTACAGTAAAAAGTCACATTCTCATTCTTTTTTTGAGCCATTGTGTTGCATGTATTGATTTAACGATATAATTCTAATTAAACTCAAACTGTAAGGAGTGCCAGTGCTATTCAGCAAGAGAAAATCAAAGTGACAGAGTGATAGGGGTCTAATTATTGCTGCTCGTTATAATGATGTTTAAGATAATAACCCCAGAGGCACATTCTTTCCAACTTCTGCCATTATTTCTCTCTCTCGTTCTTTTCACTCACATTTATTTTTTCTAGAATCCCTTCAGCAGGATTATGGATTCAACACGTCTATACACACTCTTCCTCTGCTCAGCACTGAATTAACTGATTTGTCTTGCATTCCAACATTGTGTGTAAAACAGAACAATATAAAATGTGCAGGAGAGGAGAAGCAGCAGCAGAAATTAGTGCTTGTGTTATGATTTATAGAACAGTTTGCTAAAATGGTTTAACAGACTTCTAAATTACAGTGGGGCAAAAAAGTATTTAGTCAGCCACCAATTGTGCAAGTTCTCCCACTTAAAAAGATGAGAGAGGCCTGTAATTTTCATCATAGGTATACCTCAACTATGAGAGACAAAATGAGAAAAAAAATCCAGAAAGATCACATTGTAGGATTTTTAAAGAATAAATTTTAGTAAATTCCTCGGTAAAATAAGTATTTGGTCACCTACAAACAAGCAAGATTTCTGGCTCTCACAGACCTGTAACTTCTTCTTTAAGAGGCTCCTCTGTCCTCCACTCGTTACCTGTATTAATGGCATCTGTTTGAACTCGTTATCAGTATAAAAGACACCTGTCCACAACCTCAAACAGTTACACTCCAAACTCCACCATGGCCAAGACCAAAGAGCTGTCAAAGGACACCAGAAACAAAATTGTAGACCTGCACCAGGCTGGGAAGAATGAATCTGCAATAGGTAAGCAGCTTGGTGTGAAGAAATCAACTGTGGGAGCAATTATTAGAAAATGGAAGACATACAAGACCACTGATAATCTCCCTTGATCTGGGGCTCCACGCAAGATCTCACCCCGTGGGGTCAAAATGATCACAAGAACTGTGAGCAAAAATCCCAGAACCACACGGGGGGACCTAGTGAATGACCTGCAGAGAGCTGGGACCAAAGTAAAAAAGGCTACCATCAGTAACACACTGCAACGCCAGGGACTCAAATCCTGCAGTGCAGACGTGTCCCCCTGCTTAAGCCAGTACATGTCCAGGCCCGTGCTCTGTGCTAGAGAGCATTTGGATGATCCAGAAAAAGATTGGGAGAATGTCATATGGTCAGATAAAAACCAAAATAGAACTTTTTGGTAAAAAACTCAACTTGTCGTGTTTGGAGGAGTAAGAATGCTGAGTTGCATCCAAAGAAACACCATACCTACTGTGAAGCATGGGGGTGGAAACATCATGCTTTGGGGCTGTTTTTCTGCAAAGGGACCAGGACGACTGATCCGTGTAAACGAAAGAATGAATGGGGCCATGTATCGTGAGATTTGAGTGAAAACCTCCTTCCATCAGAAAGGGCATTGAAGATGAAACGTGGCTAGGTCTTTCAGCATGACAATGATCCCAAACACCCCGCCCGGGCAACGAAGGAGTGGCTTCGTTAAGAAGCATTTCAAGGTCCTGGAGTGTCCTAGCCAGTCTCCAGATCTCAACCCATAGAAAATCTTTGGAGGGAGCTGAAAACCCGTGTTGCCCAGCGACAGCCCCAAAACATTATGCTCTAGAGGAGATCTGCATGGAGGAATGGGCCAAAATCCCAGCAACAGTGTGTGAAAACCTTGTTGAAGACTTACAGAAAACGTTTGACCTCTGTCATTGCCAAACAAAGGGTATATAACAAAGTATTGAGATGAAAATTTTGTTATTGACCAAATACTTATTTTCCACCATAATTTGCAAATAAATTCTTTAAAAATCCTACAATGTGATTTTCTGGATTTTTTTTTCTCATTTTGTATCTCACAGTTGAGCTATACCTATGATGAAAAGTACAGGCCTCTCTCATTTGTCTTTTTAAGTGGGAGAACTTCACAATTGGTGGCTGACTAAATACTTTTTTTCCCCACGGTATGATCAAGGTTAGGCACTTGCACTTGTCATATTTAACTAGATTATTTACACTGGCAAACAAAATCTCCACTAAAGTTAGTCCTTTGATCAGTGATTGGAGAGTTCAAATTAGTTTCTTAATTAAATGTTGATATCATCATACTGATTTCTGTTATTTTATCAAACAGGACTGAAGTGGGACAAACCATGTAATAGCACAGAACATCACAGAATCCATCAAATCCACTGCTAATAACTCACTGAGATTCATACTGTTGTATTCCCACCAACGTGATGTCACTTCCTGGAGGATGATGTCATTAAAAAGATAAAGACATGTCTGTTATTACAGGTTATAATACAAAGACTGGACACTCTAGAAAGTGATATGGCAGTGTTGCTGCCTACGAGCTGGGCCCAGAGGGCACTTCGCAGTACAACCATCCCCCCTCCTGCCACTTCACTACACCTACCGATCCTAACCCGCCCCCCCCACCCCCCCCCCGTTGTATGGACTTGGCAACGACTCTGGATATAGGGGGAAATGAATGACTCAAAGTCAATTTAAAATTCACCCAAATATTCAATATTCAGAGTTATATATCTGTAAATTATACAGCTGTTAGACACAGCCGTTCATAAGTCTGACTGCTTGCGGGAAGAAACTGTCCTTGAGTCTGGATGTTCTGGACTGAATACTTATTATGAATACTGCTGCTATTTTAGGCCGCTATCTATCAGTTGCTATCTCTTAGTTTAGCATTGCATGATGCATTTGAAATGAATATTGTTTAATTTTTATGTCTGATTGGTTTACTCATCTCCCTGTATATGCACATTTTGTGCTTTTTGGCAGGAAAGTGTCTGTTAAGAACATAAATAATGGAACATATTTCTCAGAATGACTTCACCCTTTTAATACATTGATGACTCTGTGGCAACAGTTCACTAATAGCATAGCTTGTAATCACAGGTACTACAGCCTAACATACAGATTCAACCATTACAGACTTCCTGTCAAAGGATTGTATTGAAGAGCCTAGTTTTCTTTCCTGTGTTGATGTAATTTCTCTCTCTAAATGTCATTGTGTTTTTTATGACAAAAATTTGACATGGCTGATTAAAATGGTGAAGTGCCAGTTATGTCGATCTTTATTCAAAAAGATCAAAACAGGTAAAAATACATGTAGCGTCTGGACCAATCAAACACACAATATATATTTTGTTTTTATATTTAACAAATACTCTGTAACACCCCTCAGTCAACAAACCAAATAAGAGGGTCTATGGACCCTTCCCCCGAAATGCGTAACACCCCAGGAAGCCGAACAGGCCCCTGGTTGCATGGCAACCAACTGTAGCGTCTGGACCAATCAAACACACAATATATATTTTGTTTTTATATTTAACAAATACTCTGTAACCCCCCTCAGTTAAAAAAGCCATATGAGGACCCATGAACCCTTCCCCCCGGAATGCGTAACACCCCAGGAAGCCGAACCGGCCCCTTGTTGCATGGCAACCAACGTTGATATCACTGGGTTTATTGGCCAAAAGTATTTAAAGCAGGGAAAATCCCTGCATGTCCTAGGACAAAGGCAGAATAGAAATGGACTGTGCTCTAATTAATTCATAGGAAAACCTTTATTTGAATGAACACACATATCCTTCAGGTCATTGTGTATATTATTGCTGTGTTGTATTTAATCTTTTGTATTATAGACTATTTTATTCATGCTTACGATAAACCACTAATTCATATAACCTTACAAATACCATGTTTAGTATCTATGAATTCGCCTTCTTATGATCGAAACAAGCGTGTATATTATATATTGGTACATAGGCAATATATATTAGGGTCCTGAGAACTTTTAGTATTTCCGATTCAGGCAATTTATGTTTACCATGCTTTCAAACAAAGGGCCATAAAAACGCCCACTTGGGATTCCGGCCTTTCTCTTTGGATAAGCCCATCTTGAGAGGCGGGGATATTCTCTGACCTTAAAGCTGACACACCATGACCCGCCCAGTCGGTGGTTCGGTCGATGCTAAGATGAAGATGTGAGAAAACGATTCAGGATACCAGAGCTCGTGCCAGGCTTCGGCCTTGACTTTTCCATTCACAAAGATTCTCTGACTCAAACTGGTTATTTCTCATCAACCAACTTAGCAAGATCTTGGGCCTTAAGATTTGCATCAGGAATATCTTTCAGACCGCCGAGACTCGCTAAATATCAAACTTAGTCTTATTAATTGATACATAAAGTATCAGTTACACCTTTTTACAAAGGTTTGTTTGAACTCAGAATCTGACGTATCCCTCAGGCTTAGATCGGCCCTGCATCTTTTTTTCTCCCAATATGCAAATGGTTCCATAAATGTCATTCCTTTTGTCTCTTTCTGTACTGAGTTAAACTTTAACCCTTCCCTATACCAACTGTATGCATGTGTGTGCGTGTGTATGTGTATGTTAGGACAGTTTATGTGTTTATGTAGGATGTTAGAACAGTGTATGTGTTTATGTAGTATGTTAGACTAGTTTAAGTGTTTAGTAGTTAATAAAACCTTACTTGTATCAAACTTGACGTGTTCATTGTTTGCTCATAACCGGAGTCAATAATCATGCAGATTTACGCTACAAGCTTTGTAGAATATTACAGTAAGAAAGTTATTTCCCTTAAACAGGAAATTAAAGTTCTTAGAATTGAAAAGACAGTTGACAGAGAGGTCAGCTAAATATCTACAGCGAATCTAAAATATGAATAGTTAATTATAAATAGTTATGGTTAATTATTCATATTTCCTGTCATGAGCTGATTGACACAACGCTGATATAACTGGGTTTATTGGCCAAAGGAATGCAAAGCAGGGAAAATCCATGCATGTCCCAGGGCAAGAGGCAGTGTAGAAATGGACTTTTCTACTAATTAATTCATAAGAAAACCTTTCTTTGAATGAACACACATGATCCTTCAGGTCATTGGGTATATTATTGTCATCGTGATTTTTGTCTTTGAAATTGTATACTGTTATACAGACTTATAATCGAAACACACTCCTTTCAGCTTACATATATATATCTCTACCATGTGTAGTACCTATGAATTCACCGTTTACGGATCAAAAAACAAAGCATGTATATTAATATTTTGGGTACATAGGGCGAATATATATTAGGGTCCTGGAATTTTTAGTAATTTCGATTCACGTCATTGCAAGTTTACCATGCTTAGAGACAACGGGTAGATAAACCCTCCAGCAATTGAACCTCACCTCGAATTTCCATTTTCTCAATTGGAAAAAGACCATCTTCAAAGGGCCAGGCGGGTGGGGGACCTTCTCACGACCTTAAAGGCCATGGCCTCCAGGACCCCTCCCAGTCGCGGGGTGGGTTTAATTCTGAGAGGATTAAGAAAAACGCTTCCGAACGCAAGCTCGTGAAGACTTCGTCGGCCTTGTCGTTCCATTTCAACAAGATTCTCTGACTCAAACTGTTTTTTTCTCATCAACCAACTTCAGCAAGATCTTGGGCCTTAAGGTTACATCAGGAATCTCTTTCAGACAGACGAAACTCGCAAGTATCAAACTTAGTCTTATTAATTGATATATGTAGCGTCTCGACCAATCTGACACACTAATTTTTAATTTGATTTAACAAATCAATTATTCATTAGATTAACAAATCGTAACAGTCCCCTCACTCAATTAACTGGTGTTAGGTTTTCGGCTTGAACACCCATCACCAACCTTGGTCACC
The DNA here is from genome assembly GCA_018155175.1 of Sinocyclocheilus anophthalmus. NCBI lineage: Eukaryota > Metazoa > Chordata > Actinopteri > Cypriniformes > Cyprinidae > Sinocyclocheilus > Sinocyclocheilus anophthalmus. Next base: position 85,926 of record JADLZN010007222.1, read on the forward strand.
ATGAATCACTAATCATGATATACTGGTTTTTATGGCTAAAAGGAATGCAGGGGATAAAACTCCCTGCCATTTTCTCATTAAGAAAGAAAGAACAATGCACAGAGAAATGGACTTGTTGGTCCTCAAATTAATTCTAGGAAAACCTTTTATTGTGAATGAACACCCATTCTTCAGGGCCATTGTGATATATTGCGTGTTGTATTTAATCTGTTGTATTTAGACTATTTTTTTCATGCCTACGATAAACCACTCATTTAATTAAGTACACTATTTAATGTCTCGTATCTATGTATTTGCCTTCTTATGATCGAAACAAGTGTGAATATTATATGCTGATACCTATGCAACATACTGATGTTCTAAGAATCGGTACTAATTGGTGCCTCAACACTCCAGCGAATTACATATGCAAAATCCCATGCTTACAGACAAAGAGTCATAAAAAACCCCAGTATTTCCAACCTCCCGCTTGAAATTTCAGCCTTTCTCATTGGACAAGCCAATCTTGAGAGGCGTGAATCTCTGCAGGCTTTAAAAGGCCACACTCCGTGTGACCCGCCCCAGTCGGTGGTTCAGTCATATGCTAAGATGAAGATGTGAGAAAACGCTCCAGGATACCAAACGCTCAGTGCCAGGCCTTTCAGCCTTGACTTTTCCATTCACCAAAGATTCTTTGACTCAAACTGGTTCTTTCTCATCAATCAACTTCAGCAAGATCTTGGGGCTTAAGATTGCATCAGGAATCTTTTTCAGACATACGCAAGTATCAAACTTAGTCGATTTAATTGATGCATTAAGTATCAGTTACACCTTTTTACAAGGTTTGTTTGAACTAAGAATCTGACGTTTTCCCTCAGGTTTTAGATCTGCTGAATATGCAAAATGGTTCCATAAATGTCATTCCTGATGTCTCTTTCTTTAGTGCTAAACTTAAACCCTTTCCTATACCAACTGTATGCATGTGTGCGTGTGTATGTGTATGTTAGACCGGCTTAAGGGTTTATGTAGTATGTTAGACTAGTTTTAAGTGTTTATGTAGTTAATAAAAACCTTACTTTTATCACACTTGACGTGTTCATTGTTTACTCATAACCGGAGTCAATAATCATGCAGATTTACGTTACAAACTTATAGAATTGTACAGTAAGAAAGTTATTTCCTTTAACCAGGAAATTAACGTTCTTAGAATTGACAAGACGGTTGACCCTGAGTGGTCAGCTAAATATCTACAGCGGATCTAAAATATTAATAATTAATCATAATTAGTTATGGTTAATTATTTATATTTCCTGTTGTGAGCTAATTCGCTACAGATTGGTGGAGAAAATGCGGGCATGATAAAACAAAAGTTATGAGCCTAAACACTGTCAACCTAAAATTGTGCGGGATAGTCCAGGTTAGAATAGTTCGTGACTTGAGATGCGCTGTTGTGTCCCTATTTGCTGGCTTGTTGAGATGCAGATAAAGTGGGGGTTTGAATTGGTACTGCTATTATAATTGTGAGAGTCTTTATGTATTTCATGCTTAATGGCATCGGTGTAAGGTTAATCTGATTTTAGCAAAGAAACCCTAATTTCAGTATTAAAGCTTAAATCTGTCTTGACAAACGACGTCGAATCTCAGCTCAGCGTCATGTCCAAACTGTACCATAATGTAATTTGCTTTAGTGAAGAAATCACAAAATTACAGTATTGTTTAAATTGTTTCTTTGAAAAAGAAATCTCAGTACAGTTATATCAAGGTAGATATGAGCGCTGCTCCCCTTTCTACAGCAAAAAGGCCTTATAGTTTATAATTAGATTGAAGCAATTAATCTACACTTTGACTGTATATATATAAGCCGAGCAACCTGGTGGTCATTACTGTGTTTCACTCGCTGAGTGAAATTAAAGGTGTAATACTGTACTTTAGTACTCATATGTGAGGCAAACATAACTACATATATGTTTAAACCGGTTTTAACTTACAGTAAAAACGTTTTGTAATTCTTTAAACAAGTGAAAGAAGTTTATTGTTACATTAGAGAATCACTCACCGAAGTGCTTAGGTAATGCAACAAGTCTAGAAGGCTGAAAGCACCACGTTCTAAAACTATGACTGTTTAACATAGACAGAAATTAAACTGCGTTAATTACACTGGCACGCATTGGTTACCGTGACAACAACCTGTCACAGGAAGCGCTAACTTCACATAACACAACACGCCATGTTGTAAACAAACAACCTGAAGCAGCTAAGCTAACACAACTTAGCATAGTTAATCTTAGGCTAAGCTACCAAATAGCTTAACAATTAGGGGTTAACACTCTTTAATTGAAGCTATTAAATACAGCATGTGCGTGTGTCCAGTGTGAAGCAATTGAATTTACAGAATCCCTGGTTTTCTGATTTTTCATTTCTCTTCCTCTTTTTTCTTCTTGTTTCTAGTTTCTGCAATCTCAATTCGTCTCAGCGAATTGAACTACCCTGATGTATCACTTCCTGAATGCTCTGCTTAGTACTAGTTAATTAATCTAAATTTAATAAACTCTTAACTGTCTATCGAGGAAGAGCATTGAGGGTATTGGCGTGCTTTAGTAAACACACAATCACGTGTGCTACTGATTGTTCCTAATATCAGATTGATTAACCTGTTTTAATAATAGAAGTCAGCTATTTTTAAATCCATTTACATGTTATGCCCCATTGATGTTCTCTCTGAACCTCAAAAGGACCCAGAGACATTTCTATTTTTGATTTGATTATTTTCAAAAATAATCAGCATAATATGAATAGAAATGCTCTCCTTTTCCTTATGATTTTCCCTTTTCTCCTTCATACCTCAAAGATTAAGCCTGTTGGGGAACCGTCAGCAAATTCTTAGTGATAATTGGACAATAATTTGACAGTAGTCTTAAATCATCAATCAAAATACTGTTTACGTCCTTTTCAGCAAAACATATGCTGACCCAAAACTATTTCAGCATTCACACTCTGTTTTGATCTTGTAGTAGTATCTAGCCCTTACTCTCAACACAAGTGCGTCAAAATGTTGCAGATGCTCAGACTAACTGCCAAGAATGCAGACCAGAGAGGGCTGGCCAGGCGTCGTGAGGAACACACCCTTTACCCAGGCCCGACGACCACCAACTGAGCCGAAAGCGGCTGGACGCGGAGAAGGGTGTGCCTCAGACTCAGGACTCGGTGTGCCCCGAGAGTGAGAGTTGGAGGACAAAAAAGCTCGCCAAGGTCATTATCGTACTGGGCCACAACCTCATGGGTCTGAAACAGGAGGTAAATGATCTAAAGCAACAGATCACAGCGGTAGCCCACAAGGACCCAGCAAAATGGAGTTACAGGAGGAAATCAATAGTTTTAAAAAGGCTCTGACAGCTGCTGAACAGCAAGAGAACCTGGAAAAGAAGGTAGCCAGAAAGGAACTGGAAAGGAAACACCCACACAAAATTACTATTAAAGCAGCAAATTCTGAGCTCTTAGACAAAGTTGCCAGAATTGAGACTCTGATCCAGCAGCTGAACAACACTCAAGACAAACTTGACATGGTCCCAAGAGAACTCAGGTACTCTTATAGGCAGCAAAAGGAAACACAGTGGGAGAAACAACCTACTCCTGCATCCTCACTCAGCAGTGCAAAACACCCTCAGGTGCACGAAGCTACGAAGGGGGGGGCCAGCACTTTCTGCTTAACAACTCAGCAGACGGAACCATAATACCTCCAGCAACCACATGGAGGAGGGGGTCCCTTCCAAGCATCCCTGAAGCAGCGCATGATGCGACCCAGAACTTTTGACAAGGAACCAGGAAAAACGATAGTTTCATCATTTATGCAGTACGAGCAGTAATTTAGAATGGTGGAGTCGTTTTTAAACATTGCTTGCAAGCAGACCCAATAATCAATCTTATGTTTCTGTTTCATAAGTTTTAGTAACTTCTTATACATGCGCATACCAGGTTCTGATCAAAACCCGATAAAATTATAGTTTGAATGTACCTTCCTACGAGCAGTAAGACTTGTCAGTGCTATATAATGTGTTTAAATCGTACGATAAAAAAAAACTAACCTGACTTTAGCGAAGAAATCCTAATTTCTGTGTTAGTAGAGCATAAGTCTATTTTCTGACGACGAAATCTCGGGATTAGCAGCTCATATAAATGGTACCAGAATAAATCGGTCTGATTTTGGGCGAAGAAATCCCCTTCTTCAATACTGTGTAGGTGATCTGAGCGATGCTCCTCATTTCAATGATTTAAGGCCTTATTATGTGTTATGTATCATTGTTTTCATATCGACCCACTCATGTGAAACTTTTACGTAACTCTTATACATGCGCGCACAAGGTTCTGAATATAATCAGATAAAACAATAGCTTGAAGGTGCCTTCCTACAGGTATTAGAAATTTCAGTGCTATAATGTTTTTAAATCGTACGATAAGAACCTAACCTGACTTTAGCGAAGAAATCCAAATTTCTGTTGTTAGTGGAGCATAGGTATTTTCTGACGACGGAATCTCAGATTAGCAGCTCATATAAATGGTACCAGAAGGAATCGGTCTGATCTTGGGCGAAGAAATCCCCTTTTCAGCACTGTGTAGGTGATCTGAGCTATAATCCTCATTTCATTAATTTAAGGCCTTATTAGGTGTTACGTATCATTGTATTTCATTTCGACTCGCACATGTGATACATTTACGTAAAATTAATGGTGTTATTCTAGCGTAGCTAACTACGAATCCACCATTGCCTGTGAAGTGAATGTGCTGTTTTGAGTAATGAATGAATTTGTATGGGACATGCATGAGTTTCCCATGCGTGCTCACAGCAGTGCAAGTTTGCTCCACGTGCACCTGTTGTGAGCTTTCATTGGTCTCCTAGCAACACGTGACCACGGACGTGTGAGCCGACTCTTCCGGTTAATCTGACAACAGCACCCACTTACACAGACCTGTGTGTAAACAAAGAATTGAGTGTAACTAAAGCTAACTCTTAAGCTAAGCCCTTACCTCAACTGCTAGCTGTTAGCATACAACTAACGCTAGATAGGCATGTAAAGTGTAACTTTCAAACCACTCCCCTCTCTCCCTCTCTCTCTCTCTCTCTCTCTCCGTCACCCCTGGTGTCACTTCCTGTTGATGCCATCACAGGTCCCTGTGGTACCCACCCACATACTGGGTTTTACTTGTGTTATTGTTTATTTTTGTTTGACTTTATTCTACCTCTTTTTAAATTTATTGCATTTATTTACATTTGTTTAACACAAATGTACCAATTCAGCTAAATTGAATTTTATTAAATTTGAGATGTAATTAAATCAAAATTTTTTATTTTTATTTATCCTTTTATTTTTTTTTTTTTTTTATTTTTTTATTTTTTTATTTACTTTCTCTTTTAATTTCCTACAGCTCTTAGGACCCCTTTTTTATTTTATTTATTTAAATTTTTTTTGTTGTTGTTGTGTTTTTACTTTTACCTTATTTTAGTTATTTCACCATCACCATCGTCGTTTTTGGATAGGATTACAGTAGTTCGAGCAACTGTTGTTTCCTTAACGAGTTATACAAGTTATTAGTAGCCTAATCCCTGTTCCCTCTCTACTTCTCACTCCTCAGTGCCAGACCTAATACATTGAAGGGCAGCTACCATTCAAAACACAATGTGGGCTAACATAAAACTAGAAACAATTCCCACTGTTTTTTTCTTTTTCTTTTGACGAGGTATTTGTTGGGTCCCTGCTAGTTTAGCTAACAGCCTAACCCTAGGGTTATGAAGTCTATTGCAGCATCACACACAAGTGAAACCTGCTTAGCCATATCTCTTAGAAACAAAACTAAAATAGGTAAAAATGTTCCTTTTTTTTTGAGTTCATCTTATTTTATTTCAGTTTCGTCATAGTGACCAAACCCGTGAACCATCATTAGTATAGCCCGGTCATCAGCTGACCCATGCTTACGGCCCCCTCAACAAAGTTACTCAAAATCTCCCTTTGTGTTCACGAACACAAAAAAATAGCACCCTACCTCACTAGCTGCCTACCACCAGCTATTCATACCTTACACGGCCAACACAGCCGTTCCCCATAGAGATAGCTTAACACCTCTTTACGTACCTGCATTTGCCTTGTGCCTCTCCCTCTCTGGTGTTCCCACAAGTGTGCCAGTATGTCGCAGACATTCCACAGACATCCGGACCAGCTCACTAGGACCACCTGGACACTCAGTAGAGCAATGTAATGGACATCATTCAGCTCAAAGAAGCCAACGACCTGCAATGGCAAAGAAAAAAAAAACAGCGAGACTGCGACATAAGTGAACACTTGACCAGCATCATCCTCTCCTCGGCCCACCCCCTCAAGGGCCTCAGACAGGAGGTATATGAGCTGAAACGGCAAGTCACAGAATTCTACAGAGAACCGACACCTGCTCAACGATAGAAAGCACCGGCACGGATGCAACGACTTCCCTTTTTTTTGTATTCATGCGCAGACACCGGTGACTACTTTCTGAGTTTCTCCACTTCTTCATCAACTAGACAGACCTTCTCATGGCCAGGCGGCGTTCCGGCCGTCTCTTCCTCCCCCGGCGCTCTACACCTCTATCGTGCTGGGGTCCCCCGTCCGCATCTTTGATCTTTTCCACCAGAAGTACCGGAGGCCGTGGTTGCCCACCCTTGTGTGTATCACCAGGACTTGAATCTCTTCTTCGCACGCACCCGCTGTTCGCACCACCGGTTCACTTTGAACCTGTGTAACCCTCCGGTCACCCTCAGTAGGTCAGCTCATAGATCAAAAAGGAGCTAAAAGGTCATTATCTGGAACTTACATGTTAGGCGGGAAGAAATCAATTAAAGGACACACACATCTTACGGCGCTCATAGCACCACTCGCATCAATCTCTCCTCACCACGGGCAGCATTTAAAAACAGTCCTATAACGCATGAAGGCGGCACTGGCATAGACTTAAGCAACAAAAGACAGCCTGGCTGAATATCGTGTCGCAAGCAGTGCAAGCTCCTCCACATCGACGTGTGCACTAGGCTAGAAAGGGTGGGGAGAAAAGGGATCCAAAGCCTTCTGCTGACATTCACAAGGTCAGCATCCATGAAAAAAACCTCTGCAGCTGCAAACAAAAAAAAAAAAAATTTTCAGCGCGACACCAGAATCCGCACGCCAGCAGCAGCAAGCAAAGACTGGGGTGTGAACTATCACGTTGTCACACAATGAAACGAACATATGCTTTGGCAGAGGGCCCGCACCAAGAGCCAGGGCGAAACAGAATAGGGTAGGATGAACCCCCCCCCCCCACAGACTTACATCCCCCTGGCCTCCATGGCACCGGCCCCACCCCCTCAGTTCTCCGGGGTTTTATCTTGACTCCTGCTGTTCTCTCTCCCACCCTCCCGCCTCTACCGCGAGCTCGACCACTGGATTTCTTCCCTCCCTATTTTCCCTCTAACGGTGTTCTTTTACTCTCCCAACCCCCAGTCCTTTCTCCCCCACACTCTATCTTTTGGCTCGTGGGGTGCCGACCCTCCTCTTCCCCGCTAGATAAGACCTTCTCCCCCATACGAGGGGAACCCAAAACCATAAGCGACGAATTCTCCCAAGACGCGTCTGGGCCAGAGACAACCACATCCTGGGCAACATAAAGGAATTCTCAGACCCAGAGTTTGAACACGGACTGATCGCTGCCCCAGTCACCAAGCAGGGCCGGCGTGAAACTCTCCATGCTTACTACCACAGACTTTGACCAACTTACTCCAAAGCTCACAATTACCTTGGGATGGCGGAGGACACCAGCTGCAAGAAGTCATCTAGGCATTAGGGCCTGCCGCACAATGCCTAATCAACAGCTGTGTAACCTGACACAGAAGGCCTTTAACAAGCACAAGGCCTCCACTAAAGGTGTTTGTCAAAACCCACTGATTCTGAACTTCACAACTCACACCCCCCCCCAAACAGTGCCCGCACAAAATCTGAATCCAAAGCGGGCACCAGAAGGCACCCAGCATTGCCACAATGCAAAATCCTTCTACAGAAAGCCCCTAGCCAGAAGAGGACATAGCCATCACCATGGCAACAGACCCAGTTTCCAGACCAACCACTGGGAAAAGGCGTACTCATCCTGCAAACACCACGGTATGTCCTACAGCAGTCCACCACAACATCCTCCTACACACAACGGAGGCTACACAAGGACAGCTGGACACGCCTACCTCTGGGTTACAGGAGCTGCTGACACTCGCAAAAGAGCTCCTTGAACAAAACTCAACTAAGGAGTATTGAGAAGGACAAACCTCTGACTCTTTGCCTGCTTCACAGCATCAGGCCCCTCCAAGGGATGAGCATCCCTTGAAACCGGTCGACACTCCTAGAAGCAGCCAGACAACGTTGGAGTGAGCAGCGGGCCCACATGCCCAACAGAGAAAGCTCTACCAACACAACTCAGGCAACCTCAAGTCGGTGCCGCCACAAGAGCCAAGCGATAGAACCTCGGCAGATTTAAAAAACATCAGATTTCTAGTGACTTTCGGGCAGAACAGAGAGCTAACAACCTCCTGCTGCTCTCCTGCCATCATCACTCGGTCAGTCTGAAACTCTCTGCACACTACAAAAACTCCATAACAATTACCTGCAATCCCTGAAACCACCTGCACTCTCACCAGTGAGAGTCTCACCCGGCTGTTCCACATCGTGGGTACACCAGATAGCCTTACTGGCTAACAAGCATCAACAATAAACAATCTACCCGGATAACTCACATTCAGGATGGACAGGTGCAAAGCCTCGACACTCGCTGCATAAGCGCGACGGAACCACCAAACCAGTGCCTACAGCAATACAATCCCCACGAAGCACACACACAGACCTCGACGACTATCCAAACAACACAGAAGGCCCCAACAGCCAAAAAAACCACCACTGGCTCCCAGCGTGAGTGCCAGGTGTGTGTTCGATTATTCTGCACCTTTGACATCGCTCGTTTTTGTCTATTCTACAGACAACAACGTTCGAAAGGGGGGAATAATGTAGCATTTGGACCAATCAGACACAACATTTTTCATTATATTTAACAAATCAATTATTCATTAGATTAAAAAATCGTCACAGTCCCCTCATTCAATATACTGGCGATGTTAGGTGTTAACTCGGACCCATTGAACACCATCCCCAAACCTTGGTCACCATGAAAACTAATCATGCATATCACTGGTTAGGCCTAAAAAGGAATGCAGGGGATAAACTCCTGCTTTTCCTATAAGAAAGACAACCAATGCCAGAGAACATGGACTGTTCTCTAATTAGTTCATCGGAAAACGTTCTTTGAATGAAACCACCCATTTTTTCAAGGCCCCTGAGCGACATTGTATAATTAGTGCTGTTCTTGTTATTTAATCTGTGTTAGCAGGAATATTTTTACTTCATGCTTCCGATAAACAGCTTCATTCAAATATAAGTAACTATGTCATGTTTAGGATCTATGAATTCGCCTTCTTATGATCGAAAAAAAAGCGTGTATATTGCTGATAACTAGCAACATATTGATGTTCTAGGATCGGTAATAATTTGTGGCATCAACACTCCAGCGAAAATGACATTATGCAAGAAACCAACTTACAGAACAAAGAGAGTCATAAAAATCCTACCGAAGTATTTACAACCTCTCCGCTTGGGAAATTTTAGCCTTCCTCACTTGACGAACCAATCTTGAGAGCGCCGTGAATCTGCAGGCTTTAAAAGGCCCACACTAATCCATGTGTGAAAGACCCCCTGTCGGGGTTGCAGTGAGATGCTAAGATGAGATGTGGAGCACGCTAAGGATACCAAAGCATCTGTGCTAGGCCTTTTCTTCGGCCTAGTCCTTTTCATTCATCAAGGATTCTGACTCAAACTAGCTCTTTCTAATCAACCAACTTCAGCAAGATCTTGGACCTTAAGATTCGCATCAGGAATCTCTTTCAGACCGCCAAGACTCGCTAAGTATCAAACTTAGTCATATTAATTGATACATTAAGTATAATTTACACCTTTTTACAAAGGTGTGTTCGAACTAAGAAACTGATGTTTCCTTCATGCTGTAGATCTGCTGAATATCAAAAGGGTTCATAAATGTCATCCTTAGCCGTCTCTTTCTTTAGTGCTAATCCAGCCTAAACCTTTCCCATTATTACGACCAACAAGACAAACGAAATCAGGCTGCTGATGTGTGTGTGAGATCTAATGTGTAGGTATAGAAGCATGCGAGAGGGAGGCATTTAAATGTGTTTATGTATGTATGCTTAGACCTAGTTTAGTGTTGAGGTAGTATAAAACAATTACTCGGTATCACATTGACACACACGGTGTTCATATGTTGACTCGATAACCGGAAGTCAAATAATCATGCGGATATTGCGTTACCAAAAATCTTATAGAATCGGTACAGTGTAGAAAAAGTTATTTCCATGGTAACCAGGGCGAAGACGAAAGATTTAAGTTTCTCTAGAATTGACCCGAAGACAGGTGTTGTACCACTGAGTGTGGTCAGCCTAACGGATCATCGTCGGTATGGATCCTAATAGAAACGGAATATAAAATTAAGCAACTTGTATAGGTATTCTTCATAAAGTTTGAATGTGAGCGAAATTGCGCTACTACCGTATTAAAGTTCACTGACACGTTTACAACTTATTGTACCATAAGCAAGTGTGTTTGAATGAACACCATTGCCTGCTAGAACGAATCAGTTCTTCCGGAGGGCGAAGACTAACCCCCTGCAGGTGTAGATTGCTGAATATGCAATTGTGCCCATACAGTCACTTCCTATGCTCTTTCATGTCCTGAGGTAAACTTAACCCTTTCCCTATACCAACTGATGTGTGTGTATGTGTGTTTGTGTGGATGTTCGAAACCAGTTTATGTGTTGTTATGGAGGCTGTTAGACCAGTTTTTGTGTTTATGTAGTATGTTGGACTAGGTTAAGTGTTTATGTAGTTAATAAAACCTTAACTTGTATCACACTTGACGTGGTTCATTGTTTGCTCATAACTGGAGTCATTTAATCATGC